>NW_023607167.1:0-33350 GCF_013339725.1 Rhipicephalus microplus
ATGTACCACAGGGTATACGACGCACGAGATGGTGGTACTCTGAGTGTTCTCCAGAGGGACGCACGGACGGATGCATGGACGAACAGACAGACAGACTGGCAGACAGACGGACAGATAGACGGACGTGTGAAGCGGCTATGTGCCACAGGGTATGCGAAATGGCGGTACTTTGAGTGTTCTCTAGATGGACGCACGGACGGACGCACAGACGGACAGACAGACAGACTGGCAGACAGACGGACAGATACACGGACGTGTGAAGCGGCTATGTGCCACAGGGTATGCGAGATGGTGGTACTTTGAGTGTTGTCTAGAGGGACGAACGTACGGATGCACGGATGGACAGACAGACAGACTGGCAGACAGACGGACAGGTAGACAGATGTGTAAAGCGGCTATGTGCCAGAGGTTATGCAAGATTGTATATTTTGAGTGTTCTCTTGTTGGACGCACGGATGGACGCACGGACGGACAGACAGATAGAGTGGCAGACAGAAGGACAGGTAGACGGACGTGTAAAGCGGCTATATGCCACTGGGTATGCAAGATGGCGGTACTATGAGTGTTCTCTAGATGGATGCACAGACAGACAGACAGACAGACTGGCAGACAGGCAGACAGGTAGACGGACGTGTGAAGTGGCTATGTGCCACAGGGTATGCGAGATGGCGGTTCTTTGAGTGTGCTCTAGATGGACGCACGGACGTACGCACGGATGGACAGACAAACAGACTGGCAGACAGACGGACAGGTCGGCGGACGTGTAAAGCGGCTATGTGCCCCAGCTTATTCGAGATGGCGGTACTTTGAGTGTTCTCTATATTGCCACATGGTTTGCTTGGGTGAGATCGAAGAGTGAAAGAAGACAAAGACGATCTCTCTGAGCCGCTGCTTGAGTAGTCGACTAAACGAGCCCATTTTTTATCAAGTTTGTCGAGAGTAACGTGACAAGACTGGTGGAGTTGCTGGGTTCAACGTCTCGCAATCCAACCGATGCCCAAGACCCCGTCCAGCAGCCGGAACACATGCCCTGCACCCGTGGACACTCCTGTTCATAGAGTAAGCCGCCGCCAACGAGGCCTACCGCTTGAGACACCAACCACTGACGCAGCGACTATGACTTCGACACAAGATCCCATGCAAGCTCTGACACCTTCCACGCCGATCTACTGCACCGTCCAGAACCCGCTCATGCCTAGCCCCTTTCACGGAGCGCAGCATGAAGATGTTGACGACTGGCTGAGTGAGTTCGAACTTGTCGCAGCGATCAATTACTGGGATGATGCCGCGAAGCTCCGGAACGTGTACACGTGCCTAAAAGACGGTGCCAAGACGTGGTTTTTGAACAGGGATGATGTTCTGACATCTTGGCGCGAGTTCCAGCGTCGCCTCCTGGAGACCTACAGGAGTCCCGACCGCCGCTGAACGGGCGGAGCGTGCACTTCAATCACGCATCCAGATGCCCAACGAGACCGTCTCGATGTACGTCGAGGACATGACACGGCTTTTCAAGCGAGCGGATCCTGCTATGGCAGAAGAAAAAAAGTTGCGCCACCTCATGCGTGGTGTGAAGGAACAACTTTTTGCTGGTTTGGTGCGTAGTCCCCCCAAAAGTGTTGCTGAGTTCCTTACTGAAGCGGCAACAATGGAGCGAGTACTGCACCAACGGTCTGCCCAGTTTGACCGTCAAGTGAATGCTGCCTCAACTCCCGAGATTTTCGCCACCCCTGGGAGCAAGAGCCCCGAATGGATTCGCGAGATCATTCGATCTGTCGTCCGGGAAGAAATGGAAAAGATGTACGGGACAAGGCAAATCGATGTTGGGTCTATCACCAGTGTCATCCGCGACGAGGTCCAGCAGGTGCTGCACGCCCATCGTTTTCCGCCCACGTCGGTTGATCTGGAAACGGCTCCTGTGTCTACTGACAGTCGCCGTCGTACGTACGCGGAAGCCTTGCGATCTGCCACTCCTCTTTCGGGTCAAGGAGTCCCGATCCAGCCAGTGCCGCACGTCCCGATCCAGACAGTGCCGCACGTCCCGATCCAGACAATGCCATACGTCCCGATCCAGACAATGATGCCGTCAGTCGCGATTCAGTCAGCGCACGCTGATTTGGACATCGATAGTCGCCGTACACCGACGCGCAAGTCTGATCTCTGGCGTACGCCAGACAGACGACCCCTCTGCTATCATTGCGGTGAGGCTGGTCACATTTACCGCGAATGCCCATACCGGCAACTTGGACTGCGCGGATTTTCCGTCAATTCCCCTCGTCCCCGAATTGGTCAAAGGCCAAGGGATATCGAAGAATATCTCGCGCAACAGCGTGCACCCTTTACACGACGGCAATCGCGGTCACCATCTCCGAGGAGACCCGCAGCCACTGGGCCACGTTTCGGGGTGACGGCACGGGAACGCTCCCCGAGCCCTCGTCGGGAAAACTGAAGGCAGCGGCCTTCGGGGGCAAGGTCGCTGGGACTCAAAGTGCGGAAGACCTCCCATCGATGCTTGCACGCAACGCCGAAGGCATTTCGTCAGAGAATAATCGCAGTGCCGAAGAAACGCCGACATCCGCATCTGAACTTAGTGACCGCGTGTCGCTCGACATACCTGTGCTGGTTGACGGTCTTCAGGTCAGTGCATTGGTAGACACTGGTGCAGACTATTCGATCATCAGCGGGAGGCTAGCGAAAGATCTCAGAAAAGTGATCACGCCGTGGAATGGAACGCGAATTCGAACAGCTGGAGGACACGTTGTAACACCGCTGGGTCGCTGTACCTGCAAGAGTGAAAATTCGTGCGTCAACGTTTGTGCTCAGCTGCCTCGTTCTCCCCGACTGTTCGCGTCAGCTGATTATCGGCATGGACTTCCTTCGGGAATACGGTGCCATCATAAATCTCCGTGAGCGCATCGTGACCTTCTCGACTCAAGGCGCAACAGATCGAGACGCCGATAACTGCCGTAGACTTGCGCTGCGTGTTGCTGACGACAGTGTGACGCTGCCACCTCGAGCAACTGTTCCCATCGAAGTCACTTGTGAAGACTTCCAAGACGGCGACGTGGTGGCTGAAAGCAACTTATCACTTCTGCTGCTCCAAGGTGTATGCGCCGCCCGAAGTGTAGTGCGCGTCCGTGACGGACAGTCAACGATACTAGCTACGAACTTCAATTACGAGCACCGGCATCTTTTCCGTGGAACCACCCTAGCCTATGGAGAACCTGTTGCCGACGTCACGGAGTGCTTCGCGTCCGAGGAAACGCATGAGGATAAGGAATTTCTAGACCACATCGACATCAATTCGACGCTGTCAGACGAGAGAAAGGCTGCACTTCACGACCTTTTAAGGGAGTTTAGATCTTGCTTCGCCTCTTCTTCTAAAGTCCGTCAAACTCACCTCACGAAGCATCGAATTATTACCGACGATGACGTCCGCCCCATCCGGCAGCAGCCTTATCGCGTTTCTGCCAAAGAACGCGAGGCTATTCAGACACAAGTAAAAGAGATGCTCGATGACGGGATTATTCAACCATCCAGCAGCGCTTGGTCCTCGCCAGTCGTTCTAGTAAAGAAAAAAGACGGAACGCTGCGATTCTGTATTGACTACAGGAAGCTTAATAGCGTCACAAAAAAGGACGTCTACCCGCTTCCACGAGTAGACGACTCCCTCGACAGGTTACGACGTGCGAAGTATTTTTCGTCCATCGATCTAAAGAGTGGCTATTGGCAAATTGAAGTGGATGAACGAGACCGAGAAAAAACCGCGTTTGTGACTCCAGACGGACTTTACGAATTCCGAGTTCTTCCCTTCGGCCTCTGTTCTGCACCAGCCACTTTTCAGAGGATGATGGACACAGTTCTCGCTGGCTTGAAGTGGCAAAGCTGCCTTGTCTACCTCGATGATGTGGTCATCTTTTCCGAGAGCTTTGAAGAACATCTGAAGCGTCTGAGAAAGGTTCTGGAAGCCATTCGCACAGCTGAACTTACGCTGAAACCCCAAAAATGCCATTTCGGCTATGAAGAGCTGAAATTTCTGGGACATGTCATTAGTGCAGATGGAGTGCGACCTGATCCAGACAAAACTGCTGCTGTCGCCGCCTTCCCTGTCCCATCAGATAAAAGAGCTGTACGCCGTTTCCTCGGCTTGTGCGCGTATTATCGCCGATTTATCGCCAACTTCTCTAAGATAGCTGAACCTCTTACGCGACTCACCCGAGATGACGTACCCTTTACTTGGGGCGTAGAACAAGATACAGCGTTCACAGAGTTACGACAGAGAATGCAAACAGCCCCTGTTCTTGCCCATTTTGATGAGGACGCTGCTACAGAAATTCATACAGATGCCAGCTACGTCGGACTTGGCGCTGTCCTTGTACAACAACACGGCGGCGTTGAGGATGTGATAGCTTACGCCAGTCGTACTCTTTCTCGAGCTGAGACCAACTATTCTACGTCAGAAAAAGAATGCCTCGCAGTCGTGTGGGCGACGACCAAATTTCGGCCTTACCTCTACGGTCGTCCCTTCAAAGTGGTGACTGACCACCACTCGCTCTGCTGGCTGGCAAATCTCAGAGATCCATCCGGCCGTCTCGCACGGTGGAGTTTGCGTTTGCAGGAGTTTGACATTACGATTGTGTACAGGTCAGGGCGCAAACACGAAGACGCCGACGCGCTTTCTCGAGCACCTGTGGGGAACGCTGTCAGGGGCTCCGAAGATGAAGATGCCTTTCTCGGAGCAGTTAGTGACTCCGAATTTATGTCAAAGCAGCGGGCAGACGATGAATTACGCCCAGTCATTGATTCCCTGGAAGGCCGCAACTCTAAGGTCCCTCAACACATTGCTCGCGAACTGTCCTCTTTTTGTCTAAGAAGAGGCATTCTTTACAAGAAAAACGCCCGTGGTAGCGACAAGGCTTTCCTACTCGTTGTTCCTACCGACATGCGTGATGAAATCCTTCTGGCGTGCCACGACGAGCCCACGTCAGGACATTTGGGCTATTCGCGAACTCTCGCCCGAGTACGCCAACAGTATTACTGGCCGCGACTATCAACTAGTGTACATCGATATGTGAAAGGCTGCCGTGAGTGCCAGCGCCGCAAGACTCCGCCTGTGAGACCCGCGGGCCTGCTCCAGCCGATCGCACCACCACGGACACCGTTTGACCTCGTGGGAATGGACCTTCTCGGGCCCTTCCCTTTGTCGTCCTCTGGGAACAAGTGGATTATAGTTGCGACAGATTATCTCACGCGTTATGCTGAAACAAAAGCGTTACCCCGTGGCACGGCCTCTGAAGTCGCGCAGTTCTTCGTGCACCAAATCGTCCTACGGCATGGTGCCCCGTCATGCGTGATTACGGACAGAGGGACGTCGTTTACAGCACGAATGATGGAGGACATTTTTAAACTGAGCTGCACAAGTCATCGAAAAACAACGGCTTATCATCCGCAATCCAATGGACTGACAGAGAGGCTTAACAAGACCATAGCGGACATGCTGTCAATGTACGTGGACGTACAACATAAAACCTGGGACGAGATTCTTCCATACATCACGTTTGCTTATAATACGGCAACGCAAGAAACAACGCGATTTCCGCCTTTCCGACTTGTTTACGGACGCAACGTGCGAACCATGCTCGATGCTATGCTTCCGTGCGACGAAAGCAATGAACTTGCTCAAGATGCTGAGCAATACACTCAATACGCCGAAGAAGCTCGTCAGCTAGCTCGCATAAACACCAGGCACCAACAAGATGCAGACGCGCGACGTTACAACCTCCGCCATCGAAATGTCACCTACCACCCTGGGGACCGAGTGTGGGTGTGGATCCCTGTCCGGCGACCAGGCTTATCCGAAAAACTCCT
Source organism: Rhipicephalus microplus (assembly GCF_013339725.1). Taxonomy (NCBI): domain Eukaryota; kingdom Metazoa; phylum Arthropoda; class Arachnida; order Ixodida; family Ixodidae; genus Rhipicephalus; species Rhipicephalus microplus. The sequence continues at coordinate 5,866 of NW_023607167.1, forward strand.
AAGCCGTTATTTTGGACCGTACAAGGTTCTTAGACGAATCACAGATCTTACCTACGAGGTATTTCCGGACGGCGCAGCGTCTTCTCGTCGACAGCTTCGGCCCGAAACCGTGCATGTCCTTCGGCTGAAGCCCTACTTCACACAGTAGCCCTTGTGGTTTCACGTGCTACGACATGCCGTGACATTGCGTTGCCGCTGCTGTTTGTGTTCTCGTGTGTTTTTGTGCCCTTTCTTTTTGCGCTTGGCGGAAGCGTTGGCGAAACTTCCTCATTTGCGCTGCGAGTAGTGGCACTCTCCCTCTTTTGGTTCTCTATATCTGCGTGTGTATACCTTCATTTTTTTATTTACGAGCATCGAGTCGATGCTTTCAAAGGGGGGGACTATTGGCACATGGTTTGCTTGGGTGAGATCGAAGAGTGAAAGAAGACAAAGACGATCTCTCTGAGCCGCTGCTTGAGTAGTCGACTAAACGAGCCCATTTTTTATCAAGTTTGTCGAGAGTAACGTGACAATAAGGACGCACGGACAGACGCACGGACGGACAGACAGGCAGACTAGCAGACAGACGGACAGGTAGACGGACGTGTAAAGTGGCTAAGTGCCACAGGGTATGCGAGATAGCAGTACTTTGAGTGTTCTCTAGATGGACGCACTGACGGACGAACGGACGGACAGACAGACAGACAGACTGGCAGACAGACGGACAGGTAGACGGACTTGTAAAGTGGCTATGTGCCACAGGGTATGCGAGATGGCGGTACTTTGAGTGTTCTCTAGACGGACGCACGGTCGGACGCACGAACGAACAGACAGACAGACTGGCAGAGAGTCGGACAGTTAGACAGACGTGTAAAACGGCTATGTGGGACAGGGTATGCAAGATGGCGGTAATTTGAGTGTTCTCTAGATGGACGCACTGGCGGACGCACGAACGGATGCACGAACGGACGCACGGATGGACAGACAGACAGACTGGCAGACAGACGGACAGGTAGACGGACGCGTAAAGCGGGTATGTGCCACAGTGTATACGACGCGTGAGATGGCGGTACTCGGAGTGTTCTCTAGATTGACGCACGAACGGACGCATGGACAGACAGACAGACAGACAGACAGACAGACTGGCAGACAGATGGACAGGTATACGGACGCGTAAAGCGGCTATGTGCCACAGGGTATGCGAGATGGTGGTACTTTGAGTGTTCTCTAGTTGATGCACGAACGGACGCACGAACGGACAGACGGACAGACTGGCAGACAGACGGGCAGGTAGACGGACGTGTAAAGCGGCTATGTGCAACAGGGTATGCGAGATGGGAGTACTTTGCGTGTTCTCTAGATGGACGCATGGACGGACGCACGGACGGACAGGACAGACAGACTGGCAGAGAGACGGACAGGTAGACAGACGAGTAAAGCGGCTTTGTGCCACAGGGTATGCGTGATGGCGGTACTTTGCGTGTTCTCTAGACGGACGCACGGACGGACGCACGGACGGACGCACGGACAGACTGGCAGACAGACGGACAGGTAGACAGATGTGTAAAGTGGCTATGTGCCACAGGTTATGCAAGATGGCGGTACTTTGCGTGTTCTCTAGATGGATGCACGGACGGACAGACAGACAGACTGGCAGACAGGCAGACAGGTAGACGGACGTGTGAAGTGGCTATGTGCCACAGGGTATGCGAGATGGCGGTTCTTTGAGTGTGCTCTAGATGGACGCACGGACGTACGCACGGATGGACAGACAAACAGACTGGCAGCCAGACGGACGTGTAAAGCGGCTATGTGCCCCAGCTTATTCCAGATGGCGGTACTTTGAGTGTTCTCTATATGGACGCACGGACGGACGCACGGACGGACAGACAGGCAGACTAGCAGACAGACGGACAGGTAGACGGACGTGTAAAGTGGCTAAGTGCCACAGGGTATGCGAGATAGCGGTACTTTGAGTGTTCTCTAGATGGACGCACTGACGAACGAACGGACGGACAGCCAGACAGACAGACTGGCAGACAGACGGACAGGTAGACGGACTTGTAAAGTGGCTATGTGCCACAGGGTAAGCGAGATGGTGGTACTTTGAGTGTTCTCTAGACGGACGCACGGTCGGACGCACGAACAGACAGACAGACAGACTGGCAGCGAGTCGGACAGTTAGACAGACGTGTAAAACGGCTATGTGGGACAGGGTATGCAAGATGGCGGTACTTTGAGTGTTCTCTAGATGGACGCACGAACGGACAGACTGTTAGACAGACGGACAGGTAGACGGACGTGTAAAATGGCTATGTGCCACAGGGTATGCGAGATGGCGGTACTTTGAGTGTTCTCCAGATGGACGCACGGACGGATGCTTGGACGAACAGACAGACAGACTGGCAGACAGACAGATTGGCAAGTAGATGGACGTGTAAAGTGGCTAAGTGCTACAGGGTATGCGAGATGCCGGTACTTTGAGTGTTCTCTAGATGGACGCACGGATGGACGCATGGACGAACAGACAGACAGACTAGCAGACAGACGGAAAGGGTAGACGGACTTGTAAAGCGGCTATGTGCCACAGGGTATGCGAGATGGCGGTACTTTGAGTGTTCTCTAGATGGACGCTCGAATGGACAGACAGACAGACTGGCAGACAGACGGACAGGTAGACAGACGTGTAAAGCGGCTATGAGCCACAGGATATCAAGACGGCGGTAATTTGAGTGTTCTCTAGATGGACGCACTGGCGGACGCACGAACGGATGCACGAACGGACGCACGGATGGACAGACAGACAGACTGGCAGACAGACGGACAGGTAGACGGACGCGTAAAGCGGGTATGTGCCACAGTGTATACGACGCGTGAGATGGCGGTACTCGGAGTGTTCTCTAGATTGACGCACGAACGGACGCATGGACAGACAGACAGACAGACAGACAGACTGGCAGACAGATGGACAGGTATACGGACGCGTAAAGCGGCTATGTGCCACAGGGTATGCGAGATGGTGGTACTTTGAGTGTTCTCTAGTTGATGCACGAACGGACGCACGAACGGACAGACGGACAGACTGGCAGACAGACGGGCAGGTAGACGGACGTGTAAAGCGGCTATGTGCCACAGGGTATGCGAGATGGGAGTACTTTGCGTGTTCTCTAGATGGACGCATGGACGGACGCACGGACAGACAGACAGACAGACTGGCAGAGAGACGGACAGGTAGACAGACGTGTAAAGCGGCTTTGTGCCACAGGGTATGCGTGATGGCGGTACTTTGCGTGTTCTCTAGACGGACGCACGGACGGACGCACGGACAGACTGGCAGACAGACGGACAGGTAGACAGATGTGTAAAGCGGCTATGTGCCACAGGTTATGCAAGATGGCGGTACTTTGCGTGTTCTCTAGATGGACGCACGGACGGACAGACAGACACACTGGCAGACAGGCAGACAGGTAGACGGACGTGTGAAGTGGCTATGTGCCACAGGGTATGCGAGATGGCGGTTCTTTGAGTGTGCTCTAGATGGACGCACGGACGTACGCACGGATGGACAGACAAACAGACTGGCAGCCAGACGGACAGGTCGGCGGACGTGTAAAGCGGCTATGTGCCCCAGCTTATTCGAGATGGCGGTACTTTGAGTGTTCTCTATATGGACGCACGGACGGACGCACGGACGGACAGACAGGCAGACTAGCAGACAGACGGACAGGTAGACGGACGTGTAAAGTGGCTAAGTGCCACAGGGTATGCGAGATAGCGGTACTTTGAGTGTTCTCTAGATGGACGCACTGACGGATGAACGGACGGACAGACAGACAGACAGACTGGCAGACAGACGGACAGGTAGACGGACTTGTAAAGTGGCTATGTGCCACAGGGTAAGCGAGATGGCGGTACTTTGAGTGTTCTCTAGACGGACGCACGGTCGGACGCACGAACAGACAGACAGACAGACTGGCAGCGAGTCGGACAGTTAGACAGACGTGTAAAACGGCTATGTGGGACAGGGTATGCAAGATGGCGGTACTTTGAGTGTTCTCTAGATGGACGCACGAACGGACGGACTGTTAGACAGACGGACAGGTAGACGGACGTGTAAAAGGGCTATGTCCCACAGGGTATGCGAGATGGCGGTACTTTGAGTGTTCTCCAGATGGACGCACGGACGGATGCATGGACGAACAGACGGACAGACTGGCAGACAGACAGATTGGCAAGTAGATGGACGTGTAAAGTGGCTAAGTGCTACAGGGTATGCGAGATGCCGGTACTTTGAGTGTTCTCTAGATGGACGCACGGATGGAAGCATGGACGAACAGACAGACAGACTAGCAGACAGACGGAAAGGGTAGACGGACTTGTAAAGCGGCTATGTGCCACAGGGTATGCGAGATGGCGGTACTTTGAGTGTTCTCTAGATGGACGCTCGAATGGACAGACAGACAGACTGGCAGACAGACGGACAGGTAGACAGACGTGTAAAGCGGCTATGAGCCACAGGGTATCAAGACGGCGGTAATTTGAGTGTTCTCTAGATGGACGCACTGGCGGACGCACGAACGGATGCACGAACGGACGCACGGATGGACAGACAGACAGACTGGCAGACAGACGGACAGGTAGACGGACGCGTAAAGCGGGTATGTGCCACAGTGTATACGACGCGTGAGATGGCGGTACTCGGAGTGTTCTCTAGATTGACGCACGAACGGACGCATGGACAGACAGACAGACAGACAGACAGACTGGCAGACAGATGGACAGGTATACGGACGCGTAAAGCGGCTATGTGCCACAGGGTATGCGAGATGGTGGTACTTTGAGTGTTCTCTAGTTGATGCACGAACGGACGCACGAACGGACAGACGGACAGACTGGCAGACAGACGGGCAGGTAGACGGACGTGTAAAGCGGCTATGTGCAACAGGGTATGCGAGATGGGAGTACTTTGCGTGTTCTCTAGATGGACGCATGGACGGACGCACGGACGGACAGACAGACAGACTGGCAGAGAGACGGACAGGTAGACAGACGTGTAAAGCGGCTTTGTGCCACAGGGTATGCGTGATGGCGGTACTTTGCGTGTTCTCTAGACGGACGCACGGACGGACGCACGGACGGACGCACGGACAGACTGGCAGACAGACGGACAGGTAGACAGATGTGTAAAGTGGCTATGTGCCACAGGTTATGCAAGATGGCGGTACTTTGCGTGTTCTCTAGATGGATGCACGGACGGACAGACAGACAGACTGGCAGACAGGCAGACAGGTAGACGGACGTGTGAAGTGGCTATGTGCCACAGGGTATGCGAGATGGCGGTTCTTTGAGTGTGCTCTAGATGGACGCACGGACGTACGCACGGATGGACAGACAAACAGACTGGCAGCCAGACGGACGTGTAAAGCGGCTATGTGCCCCAGCTTATTCCAGATGGCGGTACTTTGAGTGTTCTCTATATGGACGCACGGACGGACGCACGGACGGACAGACAGGCAGACTAGCAGACAGACGGACAGGTAGACGGACGTGTAAAGTGGCTAAGTGCCACAGGGTATGCGAGATAGCGGTACTTTGAGTGTTCTCTAGATGGACGCACTGACGATGAACGGACGGACAGGACAGACAGACGACTGGCAGACAGACGGACAGGTAGACGACTTGTAAAGTGGCTATGTGCCACAGGGTAAGCGAGATGGCGGTACTTTTGGTGTTCTCTACGACGACGCACGGTCGGACGCACGAACAGACAGACAGACAGACTGGCAGCGAGTCGGACAGTTAGACAGACGTGTAAAACGGCTATGTGGGACAGGGTATGCAAGATGGCGGTACTTTGAGTGTTCTCTAGATGGACGCACGGACGGATGCTTGGCACGACAGACAGACAGACTGGCAGACAGACAGATTGGCAAGTAGAGGGACGTGTAAAAGTGGCTAAGTGCTACAAGGTATGCTGAGAGATGCGGTATTTTGAGTTTCTCTAGCATGGACGCATGGACGGACGCACGGACAGACAGACAGGACAGACTGGCGAGAGACGGACAGGTAGACCGACGTGTAAAAGCGTCGGTTTGTGCCACAGGGTATGCGTGAGGCGGTAACTATTGCGTGTTCTCTAGATGGACGCACGGATGGACGCATGGACGAACAGACAGACAGACTAGCAGACAGACGGACAGGTAGACGGACGCGTAAAGCGGGTATGTGCCACAGGGTATAGGACGCACGAGATGGCAGTACTCAGAGTGTTCTCTAGATGGACGCACGGACGGACGCATGGACGAACAGACAGACAGACTGGCAGACAGACGGACAGGTAGAGGGACGCGTTAAGCGGGTATGTGCCACAGGGTACACGATGCGCGAGATGGCGGTACTCGGAGTGTTCTCTAGATTGACGCGCGAACGGACGCATGGACAGACAGACAGACAGACTGGCAGACAGACGGGCAGGTAGACGGACGTGTAAAGCGGCTATGTGCCACAGGGTATGCGAGATGGGGGGACTTTGCGTGTTCTCAGATGGACGCATGGATGACGCACGGACGGACAGACAGACAGACTGGCAGACAGACGGACACGTAGACAGACGTGTAAAGCGGCTATGTGCCACAGGGTATACGAGATGGCGTATTGCGTGTTCTCTAGATGGACGCACGGATGGTGCATGGACGAACAGACAGACAGACTGGCAAACGACGGAAAGGGTAGACGGACTTGTAAAGCGGCTGTGCCACAGGGTATGCGAGATGGTGGTACTTTGAGTGTTCTCTAGATGGACGCACGGACAGACGCACGAATGGACAGACAGACAGACTGGCAGACAGACGGACGGTAGACAGACAGGAAAGCGGCTATGTGCCACAGGGTATCAAGACGCGGTAATTGAGTGTTCTCTAGATGGACGCACGGACGGACGCACGAAGGACGCACGAACGGACGCACGGATGGACAGACAGACAGTGCAGGTAGACGGACGCGTAAAGTGGGTATGTGCCGCAGGGTATAGGACGCACGAGATGGCAGTACTCAGAGTGTTCTCTAGATGGACGCACGGACGGACGCATGGAGGAACAGACAGACAGACTCGCAGACAGACGGACAGGTAGAAGGAGCATCAAGCGGGTATGTGCCACAGTGTACGACGCGCGAGATGGCGGTACTCGGAGTGTTCTCTAGATTGACGCGCGAACGGACGCATGGACAGACAGACAGACAGACTGGCAGACAGACGGGCAGGTAGACGGAGTGTAAAGCGGCTATGCCACAGGGTATGCGAGATGGGGGGACTTTGCGTGTTCTCTAGATGGACGCATGGATGGACGCACGGACGGACAGACAGACAGACTGGCAGACAGACGGACACGTAGACAGACGTGTAAAGCGGCTATGTGCCACAGGGTATACGAGATGGCGGTACTTTGCGTGTTCTCTAGATGGACGCACGGACGGGTGCATGGACAGACTGGCAGACAGACGGACAGGTAGACAGATGTGTAAAGCGGCTATGTGCCACAGGTTATGCAAGATGGCGGTACTTTGCGTGTTCTCTAGATGGACGCACGGACGGACAGACAGACACACTGGCAGCAGGCAGACAGGTAGACGGACGTGTGAAGTGGCTATGTGCCACAGGGTATGCGAGATGGCGTTCTTTGAGTGTGCTCTAGATGGACGCACGGACGTACGCACGGATGGACAGACAAACAGACTGGCAGCCAGACGGACAGTCGGCGGACGTGTAAAGCGGCTAGTGCCCCAGCTTATTCGAGATGGCGGTACTTTGAGTGTTCTCTATATGGACGCACGGACGGACGCACGGACGGACAGCAGGCAGACTAGCAGACAGACGGACAGTAACGGACGTGTAAAGTGGCTAAGTGCCACAGGGTATGCGAGATAGCGGTACTTTGAGTGTTCTCTATATGGACGCACGGACGGACGCACGAATGAAAACAAACAGACGGCAGAAGAGGACAGGTAGGCGACGTGTAAGCGGCTATGTGCCCAGGTTATTCGAGAGGCAGTACTTTGAGGTTCTCTATATGGACGCACGGACGGACGCACGGACGGACAGACCGGCAGACTAGCAACAGACGGACAGGTAGACGGACGTGTAAAGTGGCTATGTCCACAGGGTTTGCGAGATAGCGGTACTTTGAGTGTTCCCTAGATGGACGCACGGACGGACGAACGGACGGACAGACAGACAGACTGGCAGACAGACGGAAAGGTAGACGGATTGTAAAGTGGCTATGTACCAAAGGGTATGCGAGATGGCGGTACTTTGAGTGTTCTCTAGTGGACGCACGGCGAACGCACGAACGGACAGACAGACAGACTGGCAGACAGTCAGACAGGTAGACAGAAGTGTAAAACGGCTTTGTGCAGGGTATGCAAGATGGTGGTACTTTGAGTGTTCTCTAGATGGACGCACGGACGGACAGACTGTTAGACAGACGACGAGGTAGACGGAGTTTGTAAAACGGCAATGTGCCAGGGTATGCGAGATGGCGGTACTTTGAGTGTTCTCTAGATGGACGCACGGACGCACGCACGGACGGACGGACAGACAGACTGCTGGCAACGAGCACAGGTTGCGTAAAAACACAGGTTTATTCCAGAAACGTTAGCCGCAACAAGCTGGTACAGGCAGGAACCAGGCAAGCACGGAGCCACACACGGACGTCAACGTCTTCTTTCACGCTGGCACAGAGCTGGCGCCACTATTCTTCGGTACAATACTCCCGCGCAGAAGGAGACCAACCCTGGCGACCTAGGGAAAGGACACACAAGGGGGTCATAGCACGGTTGAGGCGTGATACTGTACTGTTTCACGCCCCGGCAGCGTTGGTCCGAGGGTGGATCAATGGGCTCAAACGATAGTTTGACAGGAGATGTTGCCGCACCACACGGTAGGGGCCATGGTATTTCGACGAAAGCTTCGGGGAAAGACCGGGAGGGGTAGACGGGACCTAGAGCCAAACCAGCATTCCTGGGTTATAGTGTACAGTAGACGCAGGAACGTGGTCAGTTTTTCTGGCGCATTGGTCTGTGCGGTAATGAGCGAGCGAGTTGACGCACTCTTCGGCATAAGCAGCTGCTTCGGAACAGGCATCGCTTCGGAAACATCAGGCTTGTCTGTAAGGGGAATGGTGTCCATGGAGCATGATGGGCTCACTCCGTACAGAAGGAAGAAAGGAAAAAAGCCAGTGGTTGTTTGTGGCGCAGAGTTGTAGCGTACGTGACAAAAGGGACATGTGTGGTCCAATTAGTGTGGTCGTCAGAGGCGTAATGGCAAGCATACTCCAAGGGTACGGTTAAAGTGTTTCTGTCATGCCATTGGTTTGGGGATGGTATGCCGAGGATTTCCTATGGACAGTGCGACGTGCCTTGAGTACTCGTCGACGGCGTTCGAGAGAAACACGCGTCCACGGTCACTGAGTAATCACGAGGGCACCGTGTCGCAAAATTAGATGGAAGAAGAAAGGACGCAACGTCTTTCGCAGTTTTAGCAGGCAGCGCAGATGTTCAGCGTAGCGTGTTAACTGATCCACGGCGACGATAATTCACCGGTTCCCTCGAAGAGAGTTGGGTAGAGGACCATAAATATCAATTCCGACGCGGTCGAATGGTCTCGCTGGGCAGGTTAAGGGTTGCAAAGGGCCAGCATTGCGTGAGAAGCGTCTTGCGTCGTTGACACGTGGTGCATGACCGAACGTACTGCGAAACGTGCGATAATGCCGCCCAGTAGTATCTCAGACGAAGGCGAGTAATCTTAATACTCCACGTGGCCACACTGGCGGACGCACGAACGGATGCACGAACGGACGCACGGACGGACAGACAGACAGACTGGCAGACAGACGGACAGGTAGACGGACGCGTAAAGCGGCTATGTGCCACAGGGTATGCGAGATGGCGGTACTCGGAGTGTTCTCTAGATTGACGCACGAACGGACGCATGGACGGACAGACAGGCAGACTAGCAGACAGACGGACAGGTAGACGGACGTGTAAAGTGGCTAAGTGCTACAGGGTATGCGAGATAGCGTACTTTGAGTGTTCTCTAGATGGACGCACTGACGGATGAACGGACGGACAGACAGACAGACAGACTGGCAGACAGACGGACAGGTAGACAGACTTGTAAAGTGGCTATGTGCCATGGGGTATGCGGGATGGCTGTACTTTGAGTGTTCTCTAGACGGACGCACGGTCGGACGCACGAACAGACAGACAGACAGACTGGCAGACAGTCGGACAGGAAGACAGACGTGTAAAACGGCTATGTGCCACAGGGTATGCAAGATGGCGGCACTTTGAGTGTTCTCCAGATGGACGCACGGACGGACAGACTATTGGACAGACGGACAGGTAGACGGACGTGTAAAACGGCTATGTGCCACAGGGTATGCGAGATGGCGGTACTTTGAGTGTTCTCTAGATGGACGCACGGACGCACGCACGGACGGACAGACAGACAGACTGGCTGCAACGAGCAAGGTTGCGTAAAAACACAGGTTATTATTCCAGAAACGTTAGCCGCAACAAGCTGGTACAGGCAGGAACCCGGCAAGCACGAGCCACACACGGACGTCAACGTCTTCTTTCACGCTGGCACAGAGCTGGCGCCACTATGCTTCGGTACAATTACTCCCCGCGCAGAAAGGAGCCAACCTGGCGACCTAGGGAAAGGACACGACAAGGGGGTCATAGCACGGTTTGAGGCGTGATACGTGTACTGTTTCACGCCCACGGCAGCGTTGGTCCGAGGGTGGATCAATGGGCTCAACTTCATAGTTGACAGGAGATGTTTGCCGCACCACACGGTAGGGGCCATGGTATTTCGACGAAAGCTTCGGGGAAAGACCGGGAGGGGTAGACGGGACCCAGAGCCAAACCAGCATTCCTGGGTTATAGTGTACAGTAGACGCAGAGGAATCGTGGTCAGTTTTCTGGCGCCATTGGTCTTGTGCGGTAAATGAGCGAGCGAGTTGACGACACTCTTCGGCATAAGCAGCTGCTTCGGAAACAGGCGTCGCTTCGGAAACATCAGGCCTGTAAGGGAGAATGGTGTCCATGGAGCATGATGGCTCACGTCCGTACAGAAGGAAGAAAGGAGAAAAGCCAGTGGTTGTTTGTGGCGCAGAGTTGTACGCGTACGTGACAAAAGGGAGCACTTGGTCCCAATTAGTGTGGTCGTCAGAGGCGTACATGGCAAGCATATCTCCAAGGGTACGGTTAAAGCGTTCTGTCATGCCATTGGTTTGGGGATGGTATGCCGAGGATTTCCTATGGACAGTGCGACATGCCTTGAGTAGCTCGTCGACGGCGTTCGAGAGAAACACGCGTCCACGGTCACTGAGTAATTCACGAGGTGCACCGTGTCGCAAAATGAGATGGTGAAGAAGAAAGGACGCAACGTCTTTCGCAGTGGTAGCAGGCAGCGCAGATGTTTCAGCGTAGCGTGTTAAATGATCCACGGCGACGATAATCCACCGGTTGCCTCGAAGAGAGTTGGGTAGAGGACCATAAATATCAATTCCGACGCGGTCGAATGGTCTCGCTGGGCAGGTTAAGGGTTGCAAAGGGCCAGCAGTGCTGTGAGAAGGCGTCTTGCGTCGTTGACACGTGGTGCATGACCGAACGTACTGGCGAACGTGCCGATACATGCCGCGCCAGTAGTATCTTAGACGAAGGCGAGAGTAAGTCTTAAATACTCCAGCGTGGCCACACTGGGGGTCATCGTGAAAGGCAGCGCAGATGTCCGAACGCAAATGACGAGGGATGACAAGGAGCCACCTACGGCCATCCGTCACGTAATTGCGGCGATACAACAAGCCTTCACGGACAGCAAAGTGTCTTGCTTGACGAGAGAGGGAGCGTGAAGTCGTTTCTGACGAACTGTGAGAGAGGACGTCGAGCAAAGAATTGATCCAGGGATCCTTGCGCTGTTCGGATGGCATGTCAGTGATGCTCAACGATGACGAATCGCAAATGGCAGTTGATAAGCAGGCAAGGTCAGGAGGCAGTGGAGAACGGGATAGTGCATCGGCGTCTGAATGTCTGCGTCCTGAGCGATAAACAACACGGATATCGTATTCCTGGACGAACAGACAGACAGACTGGCAGACAGACAGATTGGCAAGTAGATGGACGTGTAAAGTGGCTAAGTGCTACAAGGTATGCGAGATGCCGGTATTTTGAGTGTTCTCTAGATGGACGCACGGATGGACGCATGGACGAACAGACAGACAGACTAGCAGACAGACGGACAGGTAGACGGACGCGTGAAGCGGGTATGTGCCACAGGGTATAGGACGCACGAGATGGCAGTACTCAGAGTGTTCTCTAGATGGACGCACGGACGGACGCATGGACGAACAGACAGACAGACTGGCAGACAGACGGACAGGTAGAGGGACGCGTTAAGCGGGTATGTGCCACAGGGTACACGATGCGCGAGATGGCGGTACTCGGAGTGTTCTCTAGATTGACGCGCGAACGGACGCATGGACAGACAGACAGACAGACTGGCAGACAGACGGGCAGGTAGACGGACGTGTAAAGCGCTATGTGCCACAGGGTATGCGAGATGGGGGACTTTGCGTGTTCTCTAGATAGACGCATGGACGGACGCACGGACGGACAGACAGACAGACTGGCAGACAGACAGACGGACAGGTAGACGGACGTTATAAAGTGGCTATGTGCCACAGGGTCTGCGAGATGGTGGTACATTGAGTGTGTCTAGATTGACGCACGGATGGACGCACGGACGGACAGACAGACAGACTGGCAAACAGACGGAAAGGGTAGACGGACTTGTAAAGCGGCTATGTGCCACAGGGTATGCGAGATGGTGGTACTTTGAGTGTTCTCTAGATGGACGCACGGACAGACGCACGAATGGACAGACAGACAGACTGGCAGACAGACGGACAGGTAGACAGACAGGAAAGCGGCTATGTGCCACAGGGTATCAAGACGGCGGTAATTTGAGTGTTCTCTAGATGGACGCACGGACGGACGCACGAAGGGACGCACGAACGGACGCACGGATGGACAGACAGACAGATAGGCAGGTAGACGGACGCGTAAAGTGGGTATGTGCCGCAGGGTATAGGACGCACGAGATGGCAGTACTCAGAGTGTTCTCTAGATGGACGCACGGACGGACGCATGGAGGAACAGACAGACAGACTCGCAGACAGACGGACAGGTAGAAGGACGCATCAAGCGGGTATGTGCCACAGTGTATACGACGCGCGAGATGGCGGTACTCGGAGTGTTCTCTAGATTGACGCGCGAACGGACGCATGGACAGACAGACAGACAGACTGGCAGACAGACGGGCAGGTAGACGGACGTGTAAAGCGGCTATGTGCCACAGGGTATGCGAGATGGGGGGACTTTGCGTGTTCTCTAGATGGACGCATGGATGGACGCACGGACGGACAGACAGACAGACTGGCAGACAGACGGACACGTAGACAGACGTGTAAAGCGGCTATGTGCCACAGGGTATACGAGATGGCGGTACTTTGCGTGTTCTCTAGATGGACGCACGGACGGGTGCATGGACGAACAGACAGACAGACTGGCATACAGACGGACAGGTAGACGGACGTGTGAAGCGGCTATGTGCCACAGGGTATGCGAGATGGCGGTACTATGAGTGTTCTCTAGATGGACACCCGGACGGACGCGCGGGCGGACAGACAGACTGGCAGACAGACGGACAGGTAGACGGACGTGTAAAGCGGCTATGTGCCACAGGGTATTCGAGATGGCGGTACTTTGACTGTTTTCTAGATTTACACACGAACGGACGCATGGACGAACAGACAGACAGACTGGCATACAGACGGACAGGTAGACAGACGTGTAAAGCGGCTATGTGCCACAGGGTATGCAAGATGGCGGTACTATGAGTGTTCTCTAGATGGACGCACGGACAGACAGACAGACAGACTGGCAGACAGGCAGACAGGTAGACGGACGTGTGAAGTGGCTATGTGCCACAGGGTATGCGAGATGGCGGTACTTTGAGTAATCTCTAGATGGACGCACGGACGGACGCACGAATGGACAAACAAACAGACCGGCAGACAGACGGACAGGTAGGCGGACGTGTAAAGCGGCTATGTGCCCCAGGTTATTCGAGATGGCAGTACTTTGAGTGTTCTCTATATGGACGCACGGACGGACGCACGGACGGACAGACAGGCAGACTAGCAGACAGACGGACAGGTAGACGGACGTGTAAAGTGGCTATGTGCCACAGGGTTTGCGAGATAGCGGTACTTTGAGTGTTCCCTAGATGGACGCACGGACGGACGAACGGACGGACAGACAGACAGGCTGGCAGACAGACGGACAGGTAGACGGACTTGTAAAGTGGCTATGTACCACAGGGTATGCGAGATGGCGGTACTTTGAGTGTTCTCTAGGTGGACGCACGGTCGAACGCACGAACGGACAGACAGACAGACTGGCAGACAGTCAGACAGGTAGACAGAAGTGTAAAACGGCTTTGTGGCACAGGGTATGCAAGATGGTGGTACTTTGAGTGTTCTCTAGATGGACGCACGGACGGACAGACTGTTAGACAGACGGACAGGTAGACGGACGTGTAAAACGGCAATGTGCCAGAGGGTATGCGAGATGGCGGTACTTTGAGTGTTCTCTAGATGGACGCACGGACGCACGCACGGACGGACAGACAGACATACTGGCTGCAACGAGCAAGGTTGCGTAAAAACACAGGTTATTATTCCAGAAACGTTAGCCGCAACAAGCTGGTACAGGCAGGAACCAGGCAAGCACGAGCCACACACGGACGTCAACGTCTTCTTTCACGCTGGCACAGAGCTGGCGCCACTATGCTTCGGTACAATTACTCCCCGCGCAGAAAGGAGCCAACCTGGCGACCTAGGGAAAGGACACGACAAGGGGGTCATAGCACGGTTTGAGGCGTGATACGTGTACTGTTTCACGCCCACGGCAGCGTTGGTCCGAGGGTGGATCAATGGGCTCAACTTCATAGTTGACAGGAGATGTTTGCCGCACCACACGGTAGGGGCCATGGTATTTCGACGAAAGCTTCGGGGAAAGACCGGGAGGGGTAGACGGGACCTAGAGCCAAACCAGCATTCCTGGGTTATAGTGTACAGTAGACGCAGAGGAATCGTGGTCAGTTTTCTGGCGCCATTGGTCTTGTGCGGTAAATGAGCGAGCGAGTTGACGACACTCTTCGGCATAAGCAGCTGCTTCGGAAACAGGCGTCGCTTCGGAAACATCAGGCCTGTAAGGGAGAATGGTGTCCATGGAGCATGATGGCTCACGTCCGTACAGAAGGAAGAAAGGAGAAAAGCCAGTGGTTGTTTGTGGCGCAGAGTTGTACGCGTACGTGACAAAAGGGAGCACTTGGTCCCAATTAGTGTGGTCGTCAGAGGCGTACATGGCAAGCATATCTCCAAGGGTACGGTTAAAGTGTTCTGTCATGCCATTGGTTTGGGGATGGTATGCCGAGGATTTCCTATGGACAGTGCGACGTGCCTTGAGTAGCTCGTCGACGGCGTTCGAGAGAAACACGCGTCCACGGTCACTGAGTAATTCACGAGGTGCACCGTGTCGCAAAATGAGATGGTGAAGAAGAAAGGACGCAACGTCTTTCGCAGTGGTAGCAGGCAGCGCAGATGTTTCAGCGTAGCGTGTTAAATGATCCACGGCGACGATAATTCACCGGTTGCCTCGAAGAGAGTTGGGTAGAGGACCATAAATATCAATTCCGACGCGGTCGAATGGTCTCGCTGGGCAGGTTAAGGGTTGCAAAGGGCCAGCAGTGCTGTGAGAAGGCGTCTTGCGTCGTTGACACGTGGTGCATGACCGAACGTACTGGCGAACGTGCCGATACATGCCGCGCCAGTAGTATCTCAGACGAAGGCGAGAGTAAGTCTTAAATACTCCAGCGTGGCCACACTGGGGGTCATCGTGAAAGGTAGCGCAGATGTCCGAACGCAAATGACGAGGGATGACAAGGAGTCACCTATGGCCATACGTCACGTAATTGCGGCGATACAACAAGCCTTCACGGACAGCAAAGTGTCTTGCTTGATGAGAGAGGGAGCGTGAAGTCGTTTCTGACGAACTGTGAGAGAGGACGTCGAGCAAAGAATTGATCCAGGGATCCTTGCGCTGTTCGGATGGCATGTCAGTGATGCTCAACGATGACGAATCGCAAATGGCAGTTGATAAGCAGGCAAGGTCAGGAGGCAGTGGAGAACGGGATAGTGCATCGGCGTCCGAATGTCTGCGTCCTGAGCGATAAACAACACGGATATCGTATTCCTGAAGGCGTAAAGCCCAACGAGCGAGGCGGCCAGTAGGATCTTTCATGGACGCTAACCAGCATAAGGCATGGTGATCTGTGACAACATCAAACTGGCGTCCGTAAAGGTAGGTGCGAAATTTTCCTATAGCCCAAATGATAGCCAAGCACTCCTTTTCCGTGACGGAATAGTTGGACTCTGCCTTCGTTAGTGTACGGCTGGCATAGGCGACAACGTACTCGTCGCAGCCATCCTTGCGTTGAGCGAGAATGGCACCGAGGCCGACACCGCTTGCATCCGTGTGAATTTCAGTGGGTGCATTGGGATCGAAGTGGCGGAGAACTGGCGGAGAGATGAGTAGCTGGCGTAGCGCCATGAATGCCTCATCGCAGAGGGAATTCCAGCCAGAGAGGTCCGTGCTACGGGAGAGAAGCTGAGTCAGAGGGGCAATTATAGAGGCAAAATTGCGAACGAAACGCCGAAAATAGGAACACAAGCCTATGAAACTACGAAGCTCTTTTAGGGTAGTAGGCTTGGGGTACTCGGCAACGGCACGCAGTTTGGCAGGATCTGGCGATATTCCTTCTTTTGAAACGACGTGGCCGAGAATTGTGAGTTTGCGGGCGCCAAAACGACATTTCTTGAAGTTAAGTTGCAACCCGGCTGCCGTAAGGCACTGGAGAACTTGTTCCAGACGGGAAAGATGAGTTTCGAAATTCGCCGAGAATACAACTATGTCGTCTAAATAGCAAAGACAGATGTGCCATTTAAGTCCCCTGAGGACACTGTCCATCATTCTTTCAAAAGTCGCAGGCGCATTGCAAAGACCGAAGGGCATTACATTAAATTCATATAAGCCGTCAGGGGTCACAAACGCCGTTTTTGGACGGTCTGGTTCAGCCATTGGTACTTGCCAATATCCAGAGCGCAGATCCAGTGAAGAGAAAAACTCCGCACCTTGAAGGCAATCCAAGGCGTCATCAATAAGTGGCAGAGGATAAACATCCTTGCGTGTGATGTTGTTTAGTCGACGATAATCCACGCAAAACCTGATGGAGCCATCCTTTTTTCGCACGAGGACCACTGGCGAAGCCCAAGGACTGTGCGAGTGCTGAATAACACCACGTTGCAGCATCTCGTCGACGTGTTGAGTGATGACGTCACGCTCGGCCTGCGAGACGCGGTAGGGGCGCTGCCGAAGTGGAGTATGATGACCGGTGTCGATATGGTGAGCGACAACTTACGTGCGTCCCAAGGGAGGTTGTCCGTGGTCGAAGGAGGCGCGGAAACGGTCAAGTAGTTGAATGAGCTGATTGCGCTGGTCTTGCGTAAGGCCGGTGTCTACGCTGCGCAACAGAACGTCTTCGTCAGGTAGTGAGGGCGTGGTGCCAGCTGTGACAGCATCCACGGACATCGGTGTCGTATGAGAACGGGCATCGAAAGGGAAGATGTCATCATAAGTGTCAAGACTCCCAATGCATTCGCCATGCAATAAGGTAGCGGGACAAGGGAACGAATTGCACACGTACACGGCACTGGATCCATCGGCAAGTGTTATGACGGCAAACAGGACGACAAGGTTCCGGCGACGAGCGCATTCTTGTGACGGCATAAATAGGGCAGTTGAATCGGAAACGGAGTTGCACAAAAGAGATACCGCGGTGACCGAAAAAGCAGAAATGACGACGTCAGCGGCGACGATCACCTTTTTGGGTGAGCGAGGGAGATCTATGAATGTCGTGCTGAATGGAAACAAAATGAGTTGAGCACGAGCGCAGTCGACAACCGCATGATTAGCGGAAAGAAAGTTCCATTCCAGGATGATTTCATGAGACGCATGCGGAAGAACGACAAATTCTACGATGTAAAGCACTCCTTGAATCACAACACGAGCAGTGCATGTGGCAGAAGGTTGGACGTGTTGTGAACTCGCCGTGCGTAAAGAAATTTCAACCAGTGGAGTCGTCACTTTGTTCAGTTTGCGGCATAACACTTCACTGATTATACAAATAGCGGCACCTGTGTCGACAAGAGCAGTTGTGGCGAAACCGTCCACAAACACGGCAATCTCGTTAGGGGGCGATAGATGAGGCCTTGGAAATTTCGTCGGTGGCGCAGCTCTTGCCTCAGGAACTGCGACTGTCAGTTTTCCTCCTGGGCGTGGTTGGAACGGCGAAGCATGGGGGAAAGAGACCGAAGACGGGGTGAAGGAGATCGACGTCGGCTGAAGTCTGGTCGACGTGAGCGGGGGTCATGCGAATCAGGTGTCACATGCGATTCTGATGACCGAGGTATGTTGCCGGAATGCTGCACATCATTAAAATAGAATCCACGGCGACGACAGTAGCGCGCGACATGTCCTGGAATACCACAGTTGTAGCAGATGGGCCGGTTATCCGGAGTACGCCAAGAGTTGGCAGGTGCTCGAGGTGGTGGAATGGGCCGATTTACCGGATAAACTGAAACTGGTGACCTGTAGTAGTTGGTGGCTGGACTGTATGAAGGGAGCGGCGGTTGGGCAGAAGGTCGGCGGACGGCTTCTGCATAAGTCAGTGGTGCAGCCACTGATATTGGGGATGAGGGCGAAGGGAGAGCCTCGGCAACTTGCGTCTGAATAGCACGGCGAAGTGAGTGGTCCAGTGTTGTGGGGGTCTCGTTGATGGTGGCGACAAGACAGAGCTGTCGAGCAACTTCCTCCCGGATGTACTGTTGAATTTGAGGCATTAACACGCTGTAGTCGGGGCCACTGCTTTTGCACTCCAAGGCCGAAATATCAGCTGTCTGCGTATTAGCGCGACGTGTAGAAACTCGTTGCTTGCGCAGCTCATCGAAACTTTGACATAACTGAATCAAGGCCGTGACGGTCTGTGGGTCTTTGACCACAAGCATATGAAAAGCGTCGTCATCAATGCCTTTCATTATGTTCTTTATTCTGTCAGCCTCCGTCATCCTGTCATCAACTCACCTACAGAGGCTGATCACATCCTCAATGTAGCTTGTGAAGCTCTCACCATTTCGCTGAAATCGTCCCCGCAGTCCCAGTTCAGCGCGAAGCTTACGCATGGCTGGACGACCGAAAAACGAGGTCACGGCCTCTTTGAAAACCGACCAGGTGGGGATGTCGGCTTGGTGGTTGGTGAACCATAGGTTGGCCAAATCCATCAAGTAGAAGATGACGTGAATCAGCTTCGCAGGGTCATCCCACTTGTTAATCGCGCTTGCATGCTCGTACTCTGCCAGCCAGTCCTCGACATCTTGATCTTCAGTGCCGTTGTATACTGGTGGGTCACGCAGACGAAGTACACCAGAACACATGACGGGTGGCAGCGTGGAAGAGCCTTGTGGGGGATCGACGCGCTCGGTCATCGTGGACTGAGAAGGTAGCTTACGGCTGCGGAGCTCCAGGACGTTACCCAGCACGTTTCCACCAAATGCAACGAGCAAGGTTGCGTAAAAACACAGGTTATTATTCAAGAAGCGTTAGCCGCAACAAGCTGGTACAGGCAGGAACCAGGCAAGCACGAGCCACACATGGACGTCAACGTCTTCTTTCACGCTGGCACAGAGCTGGCGCCACTATGCTTCGGTACATGGCAAACAGATTGACAGGTATACGGACGTGTAAAGCGGCTCTGTGCCACAGAGTATGCGAGATGTTGGTACTTTGAGTGTTGTCTAGATGGACGCTCGGATGGACGCATGGACGAACAGACAGACAGACTGGCAGACAGACGGACAGGTAGACGGACTAGTAAAGCGGGTATGTACCACAGGGTATACGACGCACGAGATGGCGGTACTCTGAGTGTTCTCCAGAGGGACGCACGGACGGATGCATGGACGAAGAGACAGACAGTCTGGCAGACAGACGGACAGATAGACGGACGTGTGAAGCGTCTATGTGCCACAGGGTATGCGAGATGGCGGTACTTTGAGTGTTCTCTAGATGGACGCACGGACGGACGCACAGGCGGACAGACAGACAGACTGGCAGACAGACGGACAGATACACGGACGTGTGAAGCGGCTATGTGCCACAGGGTATGCGAGATGGTGGTACTTTGAGTGTTCTCTAGAGGGACGCACGGACGGACGCACGGATGGACAGACAGACAGACTGGCAGACAGACGGACAGGTAGGCGAACGTGTAAAGCGAATATGTGCCACAGGGTATGGGAGATGGCATACTTTAAGTGTTCTCTTGTTGGACGCACGGATGGACGCATGGACGGACAGACAGATAGAGTAGCAGACAGAAGGACAGGTAGACGGACGTGCAAAGTGGCTATGTGCCACAGCGTATGCGAGATGGCGATACTTTGAGTGTTCTCTGGATAGACGCATGGACGGACGCACGGACGGACAGACAGACAGACTGGCAGACAGACAGACGGACAGGTAGACGGACGTGTAAAGTGGCTATGTGCCACAGGGTATGCGAGATGGTGGTACTTTGAGTGTTCTCTAGATGGACGCACGGACGGACGAACGGACGGACAGACAGACAGACTGGCAGACAGATGGACAGGTAGACGGAGGCGTAAAGCGGCTATTTGCCACAGGGTATGCGAGATGGTGGTACTTTGAGTGTTCTCTAGATTGATGCACGAACGAACGCACGAACGGACAGACGGACAGACTGGCAGACAGACGGGCAGGTAGACGGACGTGTAAAGTGGCTATGTGCCACAGGGTATGCGAGATGGGGGTACTTTGCGTGTTCTCTAGATGGACGCATGGACGGACGCACGGACGGACAGACAGACAGACTGGCAGAGACGGACAGGTAGACAGACTTGTAAAGCGGTTATGTGTCACAGGGTATGCGAGATGGCGGTACTTTGCGTGTTCTCTAGATGGACGCACGGACGAGCGCACGGACGGACAGACAGACAGACTGGCGGACAGATTGACAGGTAGACGGACGTGTAAAGCGGCTATGTGCCACAGGGTTTTCGAGATGGCGGTTTTTTGAGTGTTCTCTAGATGGACGCACGGACGGACGCACGGACAGACTGGCAGACAGACAGACAGGTAGACAGATGTGTAAAGCGGCTATGTGCCACAGGTTATGCAAGATGGCGGTACTTTGCGTGTTCTCTAGATGGACGCATGGACGGACACACGGACAGACAGACAGACAGACTGGCAGACAGGCAGACAGGTAGACGGACGTGTGAAGTGGTTATGTGCCACAGGGTATGCGAGATGGCGGTTCTTTGAGTGTTCTCTAGATGGACGCACAAACGGACGCATGGACAGACAGACAGACAGACGGGCAGACAGACGGACAGGTAGACGGACGTGTAAAGCGGATATATGCCACAGGGTATGCAAGAAGCGGTACTATGAGTGTTCTCTAGATGGATGCACGGACGGACAGACAGGCAGACTAGCAGACAACGGACAGGTAGACGGACCTGTAAAGTGGTTATGTGCCACAGGGTATGCGAGATAGCGGTGCTTTGAGTGTTCTCTAGATGGACGCACGGACGGACGAACGGACGGACAGACAGACAGACTGGCAGACAGACGGACAGGTAGACGGACTTGTAAAGTGGCTATGTGCGACAGGGTATGCGAGATGGCGGTACTTCGAGTGTTCTCTAGACGGACGCACAATCGGACGCACGAACGGACAGAGAGACAGACTGGCAGACAGTCGGACAGGTAGACAGACGTGTAAAACGGCTATGTGGGACAGGGTATGCAAGATGGCGGTACTTTGAGTGTTCTCTAGATGGACGCACGAACGGACAGACTGTTAGACAGACGGACAGGTAGACGGACGTGTAAAACGGCTATGTGCCACGGGGTATGCGAGATGGCGGTACTTTGAGTGTTCTCCAGATGGACGCACGGACGGATGCATGGACGAACAGACAGACAGACTGGCAAACAGATTGACAGGTAGACGGACGTGTAAAGCAGCTAGGTGCCACAGGGGGTATGCGCGATGTTGGTACTTTGTGTGTTCTCTAGAGGGACGCACGTACGGACGCACGGATGGACAGACAGAAAGACTGGCAGACAGACGGACAGGTAGGCGAACGTGTAAAGCGAATATGTGCCACAGGGTATGGGAGATGGCATACTTTAAGTGTTCTCTTGTTGGACGCACGGATGGACGCATGGACGGACAGACAGATAGAGTGGCAGACAGAAGGACAGGTAGACGGACGTGCAAAGTGGCTATGTGCCACAGCGTATGCGAGATGGCGATACTTTGAGTGTTCTCTCTGGATAGACGCATGGACGGACGCACGGACGGACAGACAGACAGACTGGCAGACAGACAGACGGACAGGTAGACGGACGTATAAAGTGGCTATGTGCCACAGGGTCTGCGAGATGGTGGTACATTGAGTGTTGTCTAGATTGACGCACGGATGGACGCACGGACGGACAGACAGACAGACTGGCAAACAGACGGAAAGGGTAGACGGACTTGTAAAGCGGCTATGTGCCACAGGGTATGCGAGATGGTGGTACTTTGAGTGTTCTCTAGATGGACGCACGGACAGACGCACGAATGGACAGACAGACAGACTGGCAGACAGACGGACAGGTAGACAGACGTGGAAAGCGGCTATGTGCCACAGGGTATCAAGACGGCGGTAATTTGAGTGTTCTCTAGATGGACGCACGGACGGACGCACGAAGGGACGCACGAACGGACGCACGGATGGACAGACAGACAGATAGGCAGGTAGACGGACGCGTAAAGTGGGTATGTGCCGCAGGGTATAGGACGCACGAGTTGGCAGTACTCAGAGTGTTCTCTAGATGGACGCACGGACGGACGCATGGAGGAACAGACAGACAGACTCGCAGACAGACGGACAGGTAGAAGGACGCATCAAGCGGGTATGTGCCACAGGGTATACGACGCGCGAGATGGCGGTACTCGGAGTGTTCTCTAGATTGACGCACGAACGGACGCATGGACAGACAGACAGACAGACTGGCAGACAGATGGACAGGTAGACGGACGCGTAAAGCGGCTATGTGCCACAGGGTATGCGAGATGGTTGTACTTTGAGTGTTCTCTAGATGGACGCACGGACGGACGCATGGAGGAACAGACAGACAGACTGGCAGACAGACGGACAGGTAGAGGGACGCATCAAGCGGGTATGTGCCACAGTGTATACGACGCGCGAGATGGCGGTACTCGGAGTGTTCTCTAGATTGACGCACAAACGGACGCAAGGACAGAAAGACAGACAGACTGGCAGACAGACGGACAGGTAGACGGACGTGTAAAGCGGCTATATGCCACAGGGTATGCAAGAAGCGGTACTATGAGTGTTCTCTAGATGGATGCACGGACGGGCAGACACGCAGACTAGCAGACAGACGGACAGGTAGACGGACGTGTAAAGTGGTTATGTGCCACAGGGTATGCGAGATAGCGGTGCTTTGAGTGTTCTCTAGATGGACGCACGGACGGACGAACGGACGGACAGACAGACAGACTGGCAGACAGACGGACAGGTAGACGGTCTTGTAAAGTGGCTATGTGCGACAGGGTATGCGAGATGGCGGTA
This sequence comes from Rhipicephalus microplus, assembly GCF_013339725.1. Classification (NCBI taxonomy): domain Eukaryota; kingdom Metazoa; phylum Arthropoda; class Arachnida; order Ixodida; family Ixodidae; genus Rhipicephalus; species Rhipicephalus microplus. Next base: position 29,754 of record NW_023607167.1, read on the forward strand.
CTTCGAGTGTTCTCTAGACGGACGCACAATCGGACGCACGAACGGACAGACAGACAGACTGGCAGACAGTCGGACAGGTAGACAGACGTGTAAAACGGCTATGTGGGACAGGGTATGCAAGATGACGGTACTTTGAGTGTTCTCTAGATGGACGCACGAACGGGCAGACTATTAGACAGACGGAAAGGTAGACGGACGTGTAAAACGGCTATGTGCCACGGGGTATGCGAGATGGCGGTACTTTGAGTGTTCTCAAGATGGACGCACGGACGGATGCATGGACGAACAGACAGACAGACTGGCAAACAGATTGACAGGTAGACGGACGTGTAAAGCGGCTAGGTGCCACAGGGTATGCGCGATGTTGGTACTTTGTGTGTTCTCTAGATGGACGCACGGATGGACGCATGGACGAACAGACAGACAGACTGGCAGACAGACGGACAGGTAGACAGACGTGTAAAGCGGCTACATGCGACAGGGTATGCGAGATGGCGATAATTTAAGTGTTCTCTAAATGGACGCACGGACGGACGCTCGGACGGACAGGCGGACAGACTGGCAGACAGATTGACAGGTAGACGGACGGTAAAAGCGGCTATGTGGCACAGGGTATGCGAGATGTTGGTACTGTGAGTGTTCTCTAGATGGACGCACGGATGGACGCATGGACGACCAGACAGACAGACTGGCAGACAGACGGACAGGTAGACGGACGCGTAAAACGGGTATGTGCCACATGGTATACGACGCGCGAGATGGCAGTACCCAGAGTGTTCTCTAGATGAACGCACGGACGGACGCATGGAAGAACAGACAGACAGACTAGCAGACAGACGGACAGGTAGATGGACTAGTAAAGCGGGTATACCACAGGGTATACGACGCACGAGATGGCGGTACTCTGATTGTTCTCTGGTTGGACGCACGGATGGACGCAAGCACGGACAGACAGAGTGGCAGACAGAAGGACAGGTAGACGGATGTGCAAAGTGGCTATGTGCCACAGCGTATGCGAGATGGCGATACTTTGAGTGTTCTCTGGATGGACGCATGGACGGACGCACGGATGGACAGATAGACAGACTGGCAGACAGACAGACGGACAGGTAGACGGACGTGTAAAGTGGCTATGTGCCACAGGGTATGCGAGATAGAGGTACTTTGAGTGTTCTCTAGATTGACGCACGGATGGACGCACGGACGGACAGACAGACGGACAGGTAGACGGACTTGTAAAGCGGCTATGTGCCACAGGGTATGCGCGATGGTGGTACTTTGAGTGTTCTCTAGACGGATGCACGGACGCACGAACGGACAGACAGACAGACTGGCATACAGACGGGCAGGTAGACAGACTTGTAAAGCGGCTATGTGCCACAGGGTATGCGAGATGGCGGTACTTTGCGTGTTCTCTAGATGGACGCATGGATGGACACACGGACTGACAGACAGACAGACTGGCAGACAGGCAGACAGGTAGACGGACGTGTGAAGTGGCTATGTGCCACAGGGTATGCGAGATGGCGGTTCTTTGAGTGTTCTCTAGATGGACGCACGGACGTACGCACGGATGGACAGACAAACAGACTGGCAGACAGACGGACAGGTAGGCGGACGTGTAAAGCGGCTATGTGCCCCAGCTTATTCGAGGTGGCGGTACTCAGAGTGTTCTCTAGATGGACGCACGGACGGACGCATGGAGGAACAGACAGACAGACTGGCAGACAGACGGACAGGTAGAGGGACGCATCAAGCGGGTATGTGCCACAGTGTATACGACGCGCGAGATGGCGGTACTCGGAGTGTTCTCTAGATTGACGCACAAACGGACGCATGGACAGACAGACAGACAGACTGGCAGACAGACGGACAGGTAGACGGACGTGTAAAGCGGCTATATGCCACAGGGTATGCAAGAAGCGGTACTATGAGTGTTCTCTAGATGGATCCACGGACGGACAGACAGGCAGACTAGCAGACAGACGGACAGGTAGACGGACGTGTAAAGTGGTTATGTGCCACAGGGTATGCGAGATAGCGGTGCTTTGAGTGTTCTCTAGATGGACGCACGGACGGACGAACGGACGGACAGACAGACAGACTGGCAGACAGACGGACAGGTAGACGGACTTGTAAAGTGGCTATGTGCGACAGGGTATGCGAGATGGCGGTACTTCGAGTGTTCTCTAGACGGACGCACAATCGGACGCACGAACGGACAGACAGACAGACTGGCAGACAGTCGGACAGGTAGACAGACGTGTAAAACGGCTATGTGGGACAGGGTATGCAAGATGGCGGTACTTTGAGTGTTCTCTAGATGGACGCACGAACGGACAGACTATTAGACAGACGGAAAGGTAGACGGACGTGTAAAACGGCTATGTGCCACGGGGTATGCGAGATGGCGGTACTTTGAGTGTTCTCCAGATGGACGCACGGACGGATGCATGGACGAACAGACAGACAGACTGGCAAACAGATTGACAGGTAGACGGACGTGTAAAGCAGCTAGGTGCCACAGAGTATGCGCGATGTTGGTACTTTGTGTGTTCTCTAGATGGACGCACGGACGGATGCATGGAGGAACAGACAGACAGACTGGCAGACACGCGGGCAGGTAGACGGACGAGTAAAGCGGGTATGTACCACAGGGTATACGACGCACGAGATGGCGGTACTCTGAGTGTTCTCCAGAGGGACGCACGGACGGACGCACGGACGGAGCACGGACAGACTGGCAGACAGACGGACAGGTAGACAGATGTGTAAAGCGGCTATGTGGGACAGGGTATGCAAGATGGCGGTACTTTGAGTGTTCTCTAGATGGACGCACGAACGGACAGACTATTAGACAGACGGAAAGGTAGACGGACGTGTAAAACGGCTATGTGCCACGGGGTATGCGAGATGGCGGTACTTTGCGTGTTCTCTAGATGGACGCATGGACGGACACACGGACGGACAGACAGACAGACTGGCAGAGAGACGGACAGGTAGACGGACGTGTAAAGCGGCTATATGCCTCAGGGTATGCAAGATGGCGGTACTATGAGTGTTCTCTAGATGGATGCACGGACAGACAGACAGACAGACTGGCAGACAGGCAGACAGGAAGACGGACGTGTGAAGTGGCTATGTGCCACAGGGTATGCGAGATGGCGGTTCTTTGAGTGTTCTCTAGATGGACGCACGGACGTACGCACGGATGGACAAACAAAAACCACTATGAAGTGCCAAGACAGGGGCCCTCTCAGAATCACACGTGGAAGTCTTTTGTTGATTCATTCAATACGATGGAATCGTTCTGGCTTCCTTTTAGTTCGACGGTCCAATATGCATTCGCGTACGTATTTGGTTGCGCGTGCCTTTATGTGTTCGTGCGTGCGCGTGCATTTCGAACACCACCTCAGAGACTTAAATTGGGAGAAAGCTGGTCTAGCTGCTGGGGATATATGGTATGAGGCGCTAGGTGTCTAAACACAGGCAAAATAAGAGCACCGGCGCTTGCAGTGTCCTGGGGTCTTTGTGTTCTTTGTTTTGTATCAGTCTACAGTCTTCTATCATGGACACCCTGGGACATAAAGGCAGACA
>NW_023607168.1:0-40056 GCF_013339725.1 Rhipicephalus microplus
CCAAGACAGGGGCCCTCTCAGAATCACACGTGGAAGTCTTTTGTTGATTCATTCAATACGATGGAATCGTTCTGGCTTCCTTTTTAGTTCGACGGTCCAATATGCATTCGCGTACGTACTTGGTTGCGCATGCCTTTATGTGTTCGTGCGTGCGCGTGCATGTCAAACACCACCTCAGAGACTTAAAATGGAAGAAAGCTGGTCTAGCTGCTGGGGATCTATGGTAAGAGGCGCAAGGTGTCTAAACACAGGCAGAATAAAGAGCACCGGCGTTTGCAGTGTCCTGGGGTCTTTGTGTTCTTTGTTTTTGTATGAGTCTACAGTCTTCTCTCATGGACACCCTAGGGACATAAAGGCAGACAGCCATGCTCCAAAATAAAGGAAGACAAAAAAAATAAAACGCGCGAGATAGTTTGAACAAGCGTCTTTTTTCTTAGCGCAGCACTCTTTTTCAGTGGCGTATTTTGATCCATTTGGTCCGGCTTCATGCGTCGGCGATCGTGCGAGCGTGCTTCCATCTCACACCGAACGTTTTTTTTTTTTTTGTTCTTTCGCCTCGATTGTGGCTGGGCTATGCCCACATCTCGCGGAATCGAATGCGAACAGTTGTGCAAACATGCGTGAAATGTGGCTCAGGGCGTCACTCCCTCCCCCCAAAGAGAGCAGCATCTGGGAGAGTAGGCGGGCTATTCCCGCCGGTGGGCTCAACCGTTTATTGCACGCGACGCTCACCTGCCGCTGCTCTCTCTTTTGAGGTTCCTTCACCGGGAGAGCACAGGCTGCTGGATTTATCGCAGCAAAAGCATCGACGAAAAAGTGGTAGATCTCACGTACAGTGGCAATCGATTATATGCGAAACACGAATGAGGAAGGCTGATATGTCAGTTTAACATCAGCGCAACGTTACGAGACAGACGTAAACTGTACTGAACATGACTTCCATGTCATGCTTATTTTGTTTGGACGTGTCATGTACCTTCGTCGCCCGTTCGCGTCACATAATACCAAATTTTGTATACGTGAAGCCAGCGACACAGCCGCGAACGCATCATGAGCGTGGCATGTAGGCATGTTGTCACATGACACACATCTCATGATTATCATGTTTGCACCAGTCACATACCTTCGTCATCAATTCACGTGATGTAATACCAAATTGGGTATACGGAACCTAGCGAAACGGCCCCGAGCGCATCATGAGTGTGGCATGTAGTCATGACTCACGACTTACATGACATGCATATCGTGATTAGGGTTTGTAATTTGTGTTCAACATGCAGTCTTGTCATACTACACCAGTTTTGGAACATCTCATCTAAACAAAATTACCGCAAGAGCATTAATATCATAAAATGTAAATCATTACATTCATGACAGAAATATCATGATTTTGATGTTATGACTGGTTAATTATGCTCATCATACAGTTATGTTACCACATACCAATTATATTATCGATACCATTGTATAAACAGCCGGGAGAGCTAAAAGCCGTAGGCGGCTAGATAGACAGACAGATAGATAGATAGATAGATAGATAGATAGATAGATAGATAGATAGATAGATAGGATAGATAGATAGATAGATAGATAGATAGATAGATAGATAGATAGATAGATAGATAGGATAGATAGATAGATAGATAGATAGATAGATAGATAGATAGATAGATAGATAGATAAACTAAAAGTCGGCGAAGTTTGCTAAGAAATGCTCCGCATTTATACTTGACAAATCAAATAGAATGTGATATGCAGGAAAAGACAATGCGAAAACAAGAATCGATGGCATTTTGCGCGGAACATCGTATGCGTTCATATCTTCATTTCAATGTTGCATGCTATCTCTTAGCAAACTTTATCTACACTATTGTATGTATAACCTGTAGCGTTCTCTGATAGTAGTAACACGAGAAATTCCGATAAATGCTGACAGTTATTAGTAGAGTATGACGAGCCATTCCAGTTCGCAGTTCTCGTTAAAGAAATATGTGCGTGTTACTTTGTATAACAGCACTTATATAAGCTAGCCCCTTTCAGCTGATCATTTTCTTTATCCCGACTTTTATAGGTTATGCCAGGGTTTCTTTTGTTGTTTCCTTCTATTAAGAGCCATTTGCTCGACAGGTCTTAAGGCTTTCAACAGAAGTGTGCATCTAAAGATGGAATCATCATTTGACGTCGATACAAGTATAGTTAAAGAAGAGCTTGATTTAGGCAAGTTGGTTCGTCGCGGTCGTGTTTTAGTAACAGCGCGACAACTTCAGGAAGAAAAAAAAAAAGAAGAGCGCTGTTTTTAGCTACAGCGCTCTTTCCTGTCCTTTTTTTCTCTTCCTGGAATCGTCGCACTGTTACTAGAATACATATACGAATAGTTCTCATGCCCAATGTAACACATTCACCGCCACTACTCAATTCATCTCGGAGCACTTAAATATTCCAAATATACTCATTGCAACTGCGTACAAAGTCCAGGTGAACTTTCGCCATCACCGTAATATTTAGTGTCATCACGCAATATGGCACCCCATGTGCCATGTACAATGAATGAAAAAAAAAGTGTAAGAAAGCGAGTCATGGTGCAGTTGGCTGGCTGCGTATTACCGCGCCGCCGCAAAGTGCGTTTAATGTTGGAAGTCACGCGGTCAAACGCATTCAGGCGATGAGAACCTTTGTTTCTTTGTCTAGCTACGCCGTGATTTGCGACTAACGCAGTTTCGCCACCACATACACGGCCGATCACTTCATACGAGCTGGATGTATACGCACGCCTAGAGTTTAGGACTGCGAAGCATTGTGTTTGAAGGATGCGGCGAGGTGGGAAAACGCATGGTTCGCTCCCTGCGTCTGGCATGCTTTATGACGGCAACCTTGTAACAACAAGTGTTCGTGGTCACTGATAACTGTTGGAGTTGTTGACGGGCCAAAACTACACTGAGGTATAGGGGATTGTGGATTGATTTAGACTCATCGACGTACTTGAAGTGCACCTATCCGCACGTGCAGTTTTTTTTTATTTTAACACCGTCGGCATGAGGTCGCCGTAAGCAGGGATTTCACTCACGCACCAGGGATTAGCATGCACGGCAACAACTTGCCTGCTAAACGCATCGGCGGATGTGGGACCATTGAACGTGATGTGTTCATGACAGCGTGGCTCGAGCGAGCCCGTTTGTCGCAAACTATGCAGCTTCGTAATCTGCAAAGGTTTATGATTGTAAATGTATGGAGTTTTATTTTTGTTATCAATGCTTCACTTTCTGGGAGCAACATCGTCGTCCTAAAAAGTAGTCGCTTCTGCAACAACAACTGGAAGGAAAAGCAAGAGTCTTACCCTTGTGTAAGAAGTAAAAACGGCCTAAGGCTAATCTTAAAAGCCTGACGGGATGGCGGCCACCGAGCTCGGTATAGCGATGTGCGCCACAGCGTTGTTTCTCCTCGCGGGAGCGCTAGATTCAATTATCGTCGAGCGTGCGCCTGCTGACCTGGAAACCAAAGTGGCCGCCATTTTTCGACCGGCGGAGCGCAGATGCTGCTCGCAGTACTGGAAAAGCTTTTGTGGGGAGCGACGCTAAGCGCATTTTATTTCAGGGATAGGAGAAACAGCGCAGCATGGCTCCGGAGAAAAGGTTAATAACAAGCTCAAAAGGATGCTTCGCGGAAAGGATGCCTTGCGCATTTGAAGGTTGGGATGCAGAGCTCCGTGCTGTTTGGAGAGCCCTAAGCGGGCACGCTGCTTTCGGGACTTAAAAAAAAAATGTGCTAGTTCAGCGGGAAGTGTGCCGTTAGTATCCTGAACAGGTACGCAAGCTGCAGGAAATTGGTTATATATATTTATTTAGAGTATTATGATGCAGTCAGTGGTTCATTAAGTTTATATTTCCGCATGTGTGTGTGTTTGTCTGCGCACACGTGTGAATGTATGCGCTCGAATGATCCTTCTTTGTATGCGTGTTTGAACGCGTTTAGGTTAGCTGGCACCCGCGCGTGTGTATGCGCATCTGCGAGGGCGCAGCCATCTGCCTGTGGGCATGTGAGTGTGCGTTGTGGTAGATAAGCTGTATTAAGCTTTACATGTACACGCCTTGCATAAGTCAGCTATCTTCAAATGCACACTGATATGTGGAGTTTAACGTCCCAAAACCACCATATGATTATGAGAGACGCCGTAGTGGAGGGCTCCGGAAATTTCGACCACCTGGGGTTCTTTAACGTGCACCCAAATCTGGGCACACGGGCCTACAACATTTCCGCCTCCATCGGAAATGCAGCCGCCGCAGCCGGGATTCGAACCCGCGACCTGCGGGTCAGCAGCCGAGTACCTTAGCCACTAGACCACCGCGGCGGGGACATTCAAATGCACACTAAAGCAGTAACAAATATGAAAAATTAAAAGAAGGTATTTAGATTTGGAATAACTACTGAAACAGAAAATAATATTAACGACTAACGCCTTATGTGAAAGGTCATTCCTTGTTTAGGAAAGAAGGAACTTACCAATAAAATGTAAATATTCACAATTCTGGAGACATAGCCACTTTAGGTCATAGCAGTCAGCAACCTTCTCGGATATTCTACGAGCATCAATCTTTTACGCACAAAAATGCCGTTAGCAGTTGGTCATTTTCGGGACGGTTTTCTGCTTACAATAGATACTTCTGTATTCGGCGGTAGGAGGGAAATACTGTAACGATAGGAAATTTAATTGTGATATATAGGATTCATTTTGTGATCTGTCGCTTTAGTACAAGCTCATTTATCATTTACTGATTTTTAAAATCTATTACTCGGCAATAAGTTTATTAGACGTCTATCAAACTAATACAATTTATAACAAGTTACGATTTCAGTCAAATTTTTTCGGCGCTGTGTTTACATAGGTAAGCAACTCCCCGCTTCGTCACTTCAAATTGCACCTTCCAGGTTTCACATGCAGACGTGCACGGAAGCGTTCGCGCTCTTGCGAAAGCACACGCCCACAAATGACCTCGAAGAGTTGAGGCGAGTTGGGGGACGAAAGCAGGATGTGAAATTCTGACAAACGGGCTGCGCATACCTGATACAAGAGCCTCACCATGAGCTGTTACTTTTCTCGCTCATTAACACTCTCACGACGTGCTACCTGCGCGGCGGTGAACAACTAACGCAATACTGTGGGAAAGGAACACGCCTAATTACGACTCTCCGGGCATAAAGCGTGTGGGCAAAGCAGACTCTGAAGAGCTCGCGCTCACCACGTGATGGGCCAAAACATAACGCACCCCGCACCTATTCAATGACCTAACCTCCCAGGCGTGTGGCGAGAGATCTGCAAGTTCTAATTAACGCAACGGACGTGGTTGTGGGAGTGGCATTCAACACGCGAGCAGCCAAGTACGATCCAGTAGCGTATGTTCCGGCCACTCGGCGAGCATTCAAGGCTCAGAGAGGATATTCAGCAGGCTCTAGCGCTCCGACAGAAGCTACTCTCTCTTCTGCCACAACCGTGTTTCTGCGCTGTCCGCAGGTCGTGACTGAGTAGGAACGCCCACTGACCGGTGGGCACACGAGAGCAACTACACATCCCTGCCTCAGAAGTATAGAGTCTCTTGCAAGTAAGGGTTTCCGTCAGCTAAATGTAACAAGTGAATAATAATCAGCTTGAGGTTTATTCAAGTTTCTCGTGCTGGTTCACCACCCTATTTCACAGCCCTCGAATGTGAAGCCTTCATTCTAATAGGTGTACCAACACTGTAGAGAATGCACACGCCTGGTGAAGGAAGCCTGCCATTTGACGCGTGCTGGCGAATCGCGGGATTTTATGTGTGACGTGCGTGGTGCAGCCACACTCCACCAGAGCTTGCTGTTAGCTCGAGCTGAAGCACTCCACTGAATTCTTATCTGCATGTTTGAACGTGTTTAGGTTAGCTGGCGCCCGCGCGTGTGTATGCGCATCTGCGAGGGCGCAGCCATCTGCCTGTGGGCGTGTGAGTGTGCGTGTGGTAGATAAGCTGTATTAAGCTTTACATGTAAAGGCCTCGCATCTTCCCAGCCAGCTATCTTCAAATGCACTCTAAACCAGTAACAAATATGAAAAACTAAAAGAAGCTATTTAGATTGGGAATAATTAGCGAAACTGCAAATGATATTAACATCTAACGCTTTAGTTTCAAGGTCATTCCTTGTCTGGGGAAGAAAGAACTTACCAATGAAATGTAAATATTCACCATTCTGGAGACATATCCACGTTAAGTCATAGCAGTCAGCGAGCTCCTCGGATATTCTCCACGCATCAATCTTTTACGCACGAAAATGCCGTCATCAGTTGGCCATTTTCGCGGTGCTTTTCTGCCTATTAAAGATACCGCTGTATTCAGCGGTGGGAGTCAAATATCGTGGCGATAAGAATTTTATTTGTGATATATAGAATCTGTCTTGTGATCTGTCGCTCTAGTGCAAGATAACTTATTATTTCCTGATTTTTAAAATCTAACACTCGGTAATAGGTTCTTTAGACCTCTCTCAAGTCATTTTAAAGCAAGTTTCGATTTCAGTGGAATTTTTTCGGCACTGTGTTTAGATAGGTAAGCAATTTTTCGCTTCGTCACTTCAAATTGCCCCTTCCAGGTTTCACATGCAGACGCGCACGGAAGCGTTCGCGGTCTTGCGAAAGCACACGCCCACAAATTACCTCGAAGAGTTGAGGTGTGTTGGGGGACGAAAGCAGGATGTGAAATTCTGACAAACAGGCTGCGCATACCTGATACAAGAGACTCGCCGTGAGCTGTTACCTTTGTCGCTTATTCACACTCTCACGGCGTGCTACCGTGTGCGGCGGTGAACAACTAACGCGATACTGTGGGAAAGGAACACGCCTAATTAGGACTCTCCGGACATAAAGCGTGTGGGCAAAGCAGACTCTGAAGAGCTCGCGCTCACCACGTGCTGGGCCCAAACATAACGCACCCCGCACCTATTCAAAGACCCAACCTCCCAGGCGTGTGGCGAGAGATCTGCGAGCTCTAATTAACGCAACGGACGTGGTTGTGGGAGTGGCATTCAACGCGCGAGCCGCCAAGTACAATCCAGTAGCGTATGTTCCGGCCACTCGGCGAGCATTCAAGGCTCAGAGAGGATATTCAGCAGGCTCTAGCGCTCCGACAGCAGCTACTCTCTCTTCTGCCACAACCGTGTTTCTGCGCTGTCCGCAGGTCGTGACTGAGTAGGAACGCCCATTGACCGGTGGGCGCCCGAGAGCAACTGCACATCCCTGCCTCACAAGTATAGAGGCTCTTGCAAGTAAGGGTTTGCGTCAGCTAAATGTAACAAGTAAATATTAATCAGCTTGAGGTTTATCGAGGTTTCTCGTGCTAGTTCACCACCCTATTTCACAGCCCTTCAATGTGAAGCCTTCATTCTAACAGGTGTACCAACACTGCAGAGAATCCGCACGCCTGGTGAAGGAAGCCTACCATTTGAAGCGTGCTGGCAAATCACGGGATTTCGTGTGTGACGTGCCTGGTGCAGCCACACTCCACCAGAGCTTGCTGTTAGCCCACGCTGAAGCACTCCACTGAATTCTTATCTGCATGGAATGTTGGACGCCCTCTTGAAAGTCATGAAGGTGGTGACAAATGTTTAGACGATATAAAATGCTGCAAATCTAGGCGTAGCCATTATGTGGGTCCTGGCCTAAAATGGAATAAATACAGACTTTTCTAGCCTGGCACACACGCACGTAACATTTTGCAATTTCCACCTATTTAAATGCTAATTGATGTATTTGTATGAACATGCACTTGTAGAACTTCTACGTCGAAGTATTGATTGATACTTGCAATGAATATAAGGAAGGAGCTCACTAGTAATTGCCCGAATGAGTCTGTTACGTGGCAAAAACAGGGATGAATGGTCCGAAATTTCATGTATTCTATTTGACATATGTTTTAAAATAAAACGGTTTTGAAACTCCGAGCATTGTGTACCTTTAACTGTCTGAAGAACTTTCCTTTATTCATCACAGCTTGAGCATCAAAGTTCTCTTCAAAAGCATGCGCGCACACACGCGCACACTCTTTCGCATGCACTGACGCACACGCACACACACATGCACGAACGCGCATATACACACATATTTATATATTTATTTATTTATTTGATTTGCATACACAGATACACAGCTACACAGAGAAAAGAGGGAGAGAGCAAGCTCACAACTGCCACCTGGAGGGGCACAACGCCTGCTCACTTTTTCGAGAGTAGGGAAGAAACAGAGGAAACAAGCTCCGGTTCTTTCTGAGCAATTATCGTAAGTGGGTTTTTGTAAACATTCTGTATAAAAAGCATGAGAAAGACCAAACATTGATTGACGGATATAGGAGCGAGATCAATTTAATATTACGATTACACTGAGCTGGAAAGTATACACATATCATGATCAATTCCTTGTGTTGTACGGACACGAACGTGACGTAATAAATGACCAGAGATACCTTTCTATAAGAGTACTTCATGCCATGACTACTGTCGTGTTTGCCAACTGCTAGCTACTGTGACCTTGCTCATGTAATTTAAGTGTGCCCGCGAAAGTATCTGCGTCTAAGTGGGGAATTGTCTTTTCAACGTTTTGTTATGAAGTAATGTATGCAATAAAGCCACAATCCCGATTTCTCTTATCCTTACGGTTAGTATTTTATAACAGAGGCTCACCCCCATACATGCGTTCTTTCATTGTTCTAGGGCCTTCACACTAACTGGAGAACATTCTTTTTTGCAGGTGACTCGGCGCAAAAAAGGTAATCTAAGGCAATAAAGTGTGTCAGCGTGTCAAAATAATCGTATAAGCAGGACAATAACACAATATGGAATAAACTGAGGTAGAAAGATAAAGACGGCTCTTTATTTATACACAGTTCGAACCTCAGCACTCAATCAATCACCGAGGCGATGAACGAAGGCAGATGCGAAGGCATAAGCATGAGCATGCAGCGCTACTATGCGCCGATGTCGAAAGAGACCCTTCACTTGCATGTAAAATTACATGACAAAAACATGGGAACACAAAGTACGCACTAGTCACGCACGAGGGCGGGCACATTCATGGGTACACAAGAAATTCGCGCAAGAGCTGCAAGCAGCACGAATAAGAAGGGGAAAAAAAGCACACGATCAATATTAGTGAGTCAAAACCAGACATCTTCTGAACACAAGCGTTCGAAAGAGAGCACTTCCAAGTGATCATTAGGCTAGCCAGAAACGTCACTGCGGGCGATTAATTATCGAAACGTGTCTTGTTGCTAAGGCTCGACTCTATGCCATTCGGCACGGCTGTTTCAATTTGCTTTCAAGTGTTTGTCCGCTCCCTGCTATTTCCGCATTCTCGAAAGCCTTCACGATGTCGGTCCAGGCGCATAATAAGTGGTCGGTTAAAGTGGCTCTGACAAGACCATTAGTTTCTGTTCCGAACTGGACGAAATTCATAGTCATCGTGCATTCTGGATGCAAAGCTACACCAAGATGTAGCATTTGTCAAGACGAATTTAGAAGCGAAGTTCTCGGGATTTCTAGGAAGGCCCACCTAAACTACCGAAAGTGCTCCTTCATAAAGTTTATTTGCCCTTTGAAAAATAAAGCTTTGACAATGTCGGCGCCGAGTCCCGGCTGAATGCTCTGCTGAGTTTCTTTGAGCCGAATTCAGAATTTAAGAAGGTTCCGAGTGAGAAGCGAGGAAGCGATTGGTTGGTGTATTCGAAACTCAACAAATCAAAGAATATATCAAGGGCATAAAAAATTTAGGCTTGTTATGTTAAGCTATAGCATCTCATCATCAAATTGTTACCCGAAAGTTGCCAATATTCGAGTCCATCGCTATTGTAACATAAAAAAAGAAGCAATCTTACTTAATGTTTTCCTTTTTTGACCCGTTCTATTTAGACTATACTTGTTATACTGTTCTCAGACGTTATACCTTTAATAAATAGGTAAATTTATTTACTCGTAATAAAAAAATGGCCGTTCCCACGTACAATGGGAATCTATGATATTAAAAGCACGAATGAGAAATGTTGATATGTCAATTTAGAGAGAGAGAGAGAGATAAAGATGCAAGAAAGGGCAGGGAGGTTAACCAGACGCACATACGGTTTGCTACCCTGCACTGGGGAAGGGATGAAGGGGAGAAAAGAGGTTGCAGAGAGATGAGAAGGTTCACACAATCACGAGCACACTCGGAGAGCACACACAGTCTACAGGCGGTCGCTCAGGTTTGCTGACTTTAAGTAAAGTAGCAGTGCTTTAGTCATTTTCTGCGCAACTGAGGCAGATGCCCAAGGTCCTAGTATCTTCTGCACACAAAAGGGTCAGGGGTCAAGTTGATTCAAAACCATCCGGAGCTGGCATCGCTGTGTGTCGTAGCAAGCGCAGCTGCACAGGACGTGTTCGATGGTCTCCTCAGCTTCACAGTAGTCGCATGTAGGAGTGTCTGCCATACCAATGCGAAAGGAGTACACCTTTGTAAATGCAACACCCAACCAAAGGCGTCATAACAGTGTCGCATCGGAGCGGGAAAGTTAAGATGGTAGCTTTAGCTTGAGCGAAGGATCCAGTTCATAAAATTGACACCTTTGGAAGCTGGTAGACGACCAGAACGTGCGTGTGAGATCTCAAGCCATCAGGTAAAGTTGTCTTGCTGCATCATTCCTTGATAGAGGAATCGGGACTACACAGGTTTCTTCATGGGCTGAGCGGGCTGCATCATCGGCTAATTGATTTCCGGTAATACCGATATGTCCAGGCAGTCATTGATATATAATATCATGCCCTCGTGCTAGAGCTTCATGATGGCAATGTCTTATTTCTTGTACCAATTGTTCATGACTCCTCCTACGCATGGCAGACTGCAAACTCTGAAGCGCTGCCTTCGAATCACAGAATATGACCCATTTTCCTGGACGTTCTTGAACGAGATATTGTAAAGCAGCCCATATAGCAGCAAGCTCTGATGCCGTAGATGTAGTCATATGCAACAACTTAAACTTGATTGTCATTGCTGCAGCCGGAATTACAGCGGCACCTGATGAGCTGCTGGACGAGACGGACCCATCAGTGTATATCTGTGTTCGGTCTAAGTACAACTCATGTAATAATAGCAGCGTTGCTTGCTTCAATGCTACTCTTGAGTGATTGCTTTTCTTTTTGATTCAATATGTCCATTTAAAATCATCACAACCTTGCGAGGTGCCGTACATGCCTTCCATGTCATGATTATCATGTTTGGATGTGTCGTTTACCTTCGTCATCTATTAACGTCACGTGATACCAAATTTAGTACATGTGCAGCTAGTGAAATGGCCGTGAGCACACTGTGAGCGTGGTATGTTGTCATGTTCTTACATGAGACGCGTGTCAGGATTATCATGTTTGCACCACTAATATATCTCGTCACCCATTGACGTCACGTAGCACAGAATTTGGTATGCATAGCGTGCACGTGCGTCACGCAGCACCCTTTCGTCACTTCCGAAATGCGCCACTGACATGCCCGGGTACCCACCGACTCTGTCGCCTACCGCTGCCGTGTTGTCTCCTCGTGCTTGCGCCCGTTTAGTTTTGCCTCACGATGCAAGTTTGAGGGCTGCTAGTGAGGCAAGTTGATTGAGTAGTCCCCGAAGAGGGAGCAGAGCTTCGGGGTGTTTCTTCGCCAAATGTTATTACCTAAAATTGAGAACGCACATTGCGATTTTCCGAAAAGTACCGGCTTGTTCGGCTTGCACGGATTAACAAAAACTCCTTGAAGAAACTCGGTGATATTTGCGTCTTCAGGCGTCACTTCATTCCGGGTAAGTGCTGTAGCCAAGCACTTACCTGCAAACAGAGATAGCTTACCAAGATACTGATGTACAAACATGTCCGCGACCACTGCGTGCACAATCAGAGTGTCAGGGAGGCGAATAAAATCGTGATGGCGATTGAGGAAATTCGGTTATTGCATCGAAACAAACTGAAACTGGATGTGAAACAATACTAGTTCACTTTGAAGTATAGTCGATTGGTTCGAGTTCGGGGGTCAGAATTTTGAAAAAAATTGGTCAATTCCCTAACACGGTCTCCATTATGTTGAGGAACTCCACTGTGCATTAGCGTACAAAAAAGAAAAAAACATAAGGTGAAAACGGTGTCAAAACATACGCGAACAAAAGACGTCATGACCCGCGTTACCGTGGCACGCACCACACGAAGTCTCTATCTGCCTCGCATAATATTTTCCTTGGCTGTTTCCACAAATTTCAATCAAAGAGGCTCAACATCAGCACTGTTTAAAACACTTGGGTAGAGGGGGGGGGGGGGTGCTGCTACTTTGGTGGCGTGGGCCGCAGCAATATATTATTATTATTATATATCTTGTAAACTTGCCTAGCTCTGCGCTACTCGTTTTTGATGGGATCTGCTGCTTCGCTCATCCACTCTTAAAATTGTAGCTTGAGAGACTTTGGGCTTTCACTTGTTCTTGGGCCACGGAATTTGTAGTGTTTGTAGAGAAAGCGAGATAATGGACCTTCGTAGGTCGTGGCGGGCAGCCAGTGAATACGGTGGCTGGTATACGTGTCGCACATCTTGATTTTCTGGTCTTGTATCGAATGAACAAACGAGGCCTTCCTGATCCAATGAGCTCATTAAACTACGACAACAAAAAAATGCCAGATTCCACCTACCTGGGAATCGACGTTATGCGAAGCATGCAGAGGGAAGGTGACCGTGTTGCAATTTTCTTATTGAGTGACTCGTCATAAACTGGCGTTAATATATGTGCAAATGTTGGCCGCACAAAATTTGTAGAACAGCTGCAGATGTGTATATAATCAGTTGTTTGCACTTGCGCAACTATGCCAACTTGAACATGCGTATTAGCAACACCAGAAGCTGATGCGCGGATGCTCGTGAGGATACTGGCCCTGTACCCTGATACAAAAATCGGCTTGAATAAATGGTGACTAACCACAATTGATGTTAACCCGACGTGATGGCTGTATCGAAAGAGTATATATGTAATGTTTTTAAAATTGGGTAGGCAGCACTGCAACCACTATTGACGTTTCACGAAGATTAGCGTCTATTTGAAACGGAGTTCCGAGACGTGGCGTAGCTCTGTGGTAGGATGTTTCACTGCCACGCAGAATGCTTGGGTTCGATTCCAGCTGGGACCCTGGCATTTATTCCTTGCCTTCGTCGGGACGACGCTACCGATGTCGGGTATTTCTTCTCGCGCCTTAAGGTTGCCCATGTGTTTTCTCGTCGTTCCGGGGTATATACTAAGTGTCAAACACCTGTGGCTCATACCCGCATTGCAGCGGAACATACCCACCCATGGATGTGTGCCACTGTCTCGCGGGAAGTGTTTGACGACGTACACGACGGGAGTGTGACATTATTCATGCCTTGACTAGCGCGTCCTGTTCATCAAACCATCTTACCTTCCCACGCAAATTTTGGTTCACGCCAAGTTAAGGGTATGCCCACGAGAGCACCCAAACGTAAGCGGCTAGATAGATAGATAGATAGATAGATAGATAGATAGATAGATAGATAGATAGATAGATAGATAGATAGATAGATAGATAGATAGATAGATAGATACGCTCAAAGACGCTGGAGTTCGCTAAGAAATGCTTCGCATTAAAAAAACACAATGCTTCCCTTTCAACATCGTATACAGCAACAGATCACGAGCTCCCAACAAACCGCACTGCAGCACGCGAACTGCCGTAGGTACCTAAGGAGGTACCCAGGCATTGCGGGAGAGGGCGACAACGGCGGAAGTGACATCACATGAACACTACGTATATGCGGAGCTAGCAAAACAGCAGAGAGCGCATCATGATGGGCCCAATGTGCTCCAATGTAGCGGTGACGCGCGCGCACGCTGGGCACAGCGACGCTACGCTAGCAAAACGCGAGTCTTATACGCCAAGCGCGACCAGCGTCCGTCGGCGCGGCCCGACAGCAACCAGTGCGAAATGCGACATGCTGCATTTCGCGCCGATGCGTTACCCGGACAACACTGCATCTCTCTCTTTTCATGACGAAGGTGCACCGGACGCACTGAAATGCGCATGCGTCAAAGAAACGCAGCGCGGCGCACGCCTGCGAGTATATGGCAGGACCGGCGCCTGGCATGGCAGCGCCGGCATGACGCGACGTAATGAACACCGGCGAGCACGCGCACCGCATCACGTCGCAATGTATTGGCGCCTTGACTGTGGCATGTAGTCATGTTCTCACATGACAAGCATCTCATGCTTACCATGTTTGCACCAGTCACAAACCTTCGTGATTCATTGGTGTCAGGTAGATAGATAGATAGATAGATAGATAGATAGATAGATAGATAGATAGATAGATAGATAGATAGATAGATAGATAGATAGATAGATAGATAGATAGATAGATAGATAGATAGATAGATAGATAGATAGATAGATAGATAGATAGATAGATAGATAGATAGATATGCTCAATGTCGCCGAAGTTCGCTAAGAAACGCTTCGTATTTAAAAAGAGCGAAACATTATTTACGCTTTTCACAGCCGAAAGCACACAAGCCACCGACGAATCATGAAATGCCATTGCGCGAGGCTCCCTGATTTTCTCCTTATAAGCTTCAAAGCAGCACTCCACAGCAACCAAACACAGCTTTTGCATGTTCTATCAAGACCTGTTTTTAGCCACTGCGTAGAACTCGGAAAGAAGAGCCGTCAAAACGGGAACGCCTGCCCGGAGCCACCGAAGAACCCTCCACGAGCATTTGAATAGCGGCGCCGACGTGAAATGGACTGGTGGAAACGCGCCACCCTCAGGGCAAAACCACAAAGGCATGTATAGACGAGGGAGAAATCAGAAAGACATCACACAAAAGGAAGCGAAGAAAGCCGCAGGTGCTCTGAAGTATTAAGGCAGTGAGAGAATGCAAAGCCTGCGGTTGTGCACTTCCATCTAGAGTTCTGCATCCGTTTGTCTATATTTATGCTTTTTTACGCACCATATTTACGTGCATTTTTACGCACCATCGGCATGCGCAGAGCTGACTCTCCGGAGTGCTAGCTGCGCTATTGCTAATGGTGACGACGGGATAGCACGTCATTTCAAGTCCTTCCCGCGGTATGCATTCTATTCGAAGCAGATAGTACTAACTGGCAAGTAGTTTTTGAGCTTCTACAGTCTGCGATGAGAGTGAATTTCATCAATATTGGCAAGGATGACCGCCACTGCTGGATTTGTTCTCCTCTGGACACGTCCTTCTTCTGTACTAAGCTTTAGATATAGCCTATGTCCCACTTTTCCGCCCTACACATGGTTTGTATTTGCCCCCAATCCATGCTGCCACAGCAAACGTAGATACGGCTTCTTTGTATAGTAAGCTTAAACGAGAAAAGGGTGAAAAGGAAGGACGCGAACAACCGCTTGAAGTACTAACTGCCAATAAATTTGTGTGCTTCAGCAGTCTTCGATGAGAGTGAATTTCATCAATATTGGCAATGATGACCACCACCTCCGGGTTGGCTCTCCTCTGGACACGCCCTTCTTCTGAACTAAGGTATTGTCTATGTCCCGCTTTCCCGCCCTTCATTCGTCTAAACAGGATGTTGTTAGTCCGCAGTGCTGTTGTGGCAGTTACAGTGCTCTACTGGCGTCACAAAGGTCATGGGTGCAATCCCGGCCAAGTTGGTCACATTTTTATGGAGACGATATGCTGGAGGCTCTTGTACAACGCAAAGTAAGTGCACGTTAAAGATCACCAGATGGTCGAAGCTTCCGGAGTTCTTCACTACGGCGTGCCTCATATGGCGCCTGTGTCACGTAAAAGCCCAACTCTAAGTGTTATTAGTAGTAGTATTGTTATTTTGTTTTTACCGTAATGAAAACCATGTTACTTGTTGCAAGGAGAGGGAGCTATTTTGAAAGATGACTCAAAAAGCTGAATAAGCAGCGTGCGACTTCCGCAAGTAGTGCATAGATATGGTGGTTCATTGTGCACTGCTCTGGTATCGATATGAATCTGTGAACAAAAGTTAGTGTTGGCACTCTTTTTTATGTCTGTACGGGCACTCAGGACTGCGACCTGGTTCATTTTCTCGTAGTTGATTGAACACTTTGCAAAAATCTGCAATGCGGCTTCTCTGTTAGGCAGTTTTTTTAAAACTCTCGCTCATACACTACTTTTCTCATCCATTGTATTTTTACCTTTCCCCTTTCCTCTCCAACGAGAGGTGCTATGTCGTTCTCCGTGCAATGCCTAAGGGTACGTACGAAGCGGGACAATCCAACAGTAGTTTGGGCAAAAAAAAAACAATTTGTTGTACTCATGTCCCTTCAATGGAATTAGGAGAGGTAAAAGCCCAATGAGCAAGAACTGCAGTCTGTGAGCGCGAGTCTTTGGTCGGTAAGCCACCTTACGGGAATGGAACGGAAGGAAAAAACTTTATTTCAGTCCTGCAGGACGCGCTTAGCGCGTAGCGGGCGTGTCCCACGTAGGGACCAACAGGGAGTACCTGTCGGCCGCTTCGTGGGCCTGCTGGACGGCCCATTGCTGGTCGGCGAGAAGTGAGCTCCTGAGGGACCTCTCCCACTTGCTTGAGGTACAGTCGAGAGGAGTTGTTCTACACTCCCAGAGCAAGTGTGCGAGTGTCGCTGTCTGACCACATGATGGGCATGTGCCGCTGTGGTATGCATGAGGATAATAAACGTGAAGCGTGGTAAAGTTTGGGTACGAGTGTGTCTGTAATAGGCGTAGGGTAATGCCTGCGGTCGGTTAAGTTTCGGATGTGGGGAGTCAAAAAATGTGGCGTTCCAGGTAAAAGTGCTTTCTTATTCCAGTGTACGTAATTGGTGCATCACGATTGGTATCTAACCCAGCAAGATGAGGTTTTCCTGTGGCGGTGCGGTCGGTAAGTGCGCGCGGCATCATGGGCGATCTCGTTGAGGTTGGATAGGGCACCCGGCACCTGGCCGAGATGAGCGGACATCCAGATGACAGTATGGTGATTAAGGTCACTTGGGTCTGCTTTGCGCAGGATACGTAGCACCTGGTCGGAGATGACTCCGCGTTCGAAGGCTTTGACGGCCGGCCTGGAGTCGCTGTAGATGAATTCCCGTTTGCTGTCGAGCATAGCTATACCTATAGCTATTCGCTCCGCTACCTCGATGTTTCGCGTGAGGATTGTGGCAGAGTTAAGAGTCTGCTGCGCGGATGATACCGCAACCACGGCGAAGGCTTGGTTGTGATAGGCAGTGGCGTCCACGAACGAGACATTGTCCGCTTCCATGTGTATGCGCTTGAGAATGGCGGTCGCCCGCGCAAGGCGCCTGCCTCTGTTGTATTCGGGGTGTACATTTCTTGGAATGGGAGCGATCGTGATAAGGTCACGGATTTCACGGGGAATTAGGGTCAACTCTGGAGGGTCCTTGGCCCTCGAGGAGAAGAAGCCGAGCTCGCGCAGAATATGGCGGCCCGCCTTGGTGGTTATGAGTCGAATCAATTGCACGTGTTCCTGAGCTTCGTCGATCTCTTCTAGCGTGTTATGTACGCCAAGCTCAAGGAAATTGTACGTTGGAGTGGTGATAGGGAGGCCAAGGGCTTGTTTGACCACCTTGCGAATAAGCGCATTGAGTTGATCGCGCCCAGCACGTAGCCATTTGTGTATCGCGGCAACGTAGGTAAAATGGCACAAAGCAAACGCGTGTACAAAACGCAGCAGGTTGTCTTCTTTGAGGCCATGGTGCCTGTTGGCTACTCTACGTACGAGTCGTATGGCATTCTCAGTCTTAGTTCTGTGCTTGTGTATTGTTTGGGTGTTGGTTCTGCGGGACTCGATGATCATGCCGAGGACCTTGATGGTGTCGACCCTGGGTACAGTACGACCATCTCTGGTGTGGAGAGTGATAATGCGTTCCGCCGGAGGTTTCCACGCTTTAGGCTTGACACCCCGCCGTTTGGGCAAATATATCAACAGCTCCGACTTCGCGGGTGAGCACCTGAGACCGGTGTGGGAAAGCCGCCTTAAATATTTTTGCAAAGTGTCCATTGCACACGTAACAAAAAAAAAACGGCAGCATATAAACGAAGTGAATGATGGAGAGTGGGGCGAAGCATCCGTCCGTCCATTCATTCTTGCTTTCGTCCGTCCATGCGTCCATCTATGTGAGCGTCCGTGCGCCTATCCACCCGTCCGTGCGTGCGTCTGTTCGTGCGTCCCCACATCCATCTGTGCGTCCGTCCCTGCCTTCGTCCATGCATCCGCCTCTGCGTCCGTCCATGCGTCCATTCGTCCGTACAGCCATCCGTGCGTCCGTCCATGCATCTGTCTGTGTGTCCGTTCGTCCATACATTCAACAATCAAAGTACCAACATCTCCCATCTTTTCATTATATATTCCGCCTATAGAAACACCACCATCCAGCGGACATTGCAACGACTAAACGAGAGGTGGCACACGCACACTTTCTTACGGCTTGCGCTTCGTGTCTGCTTCCCCCCTTTAACCACCTCGAGTTCATGGTATAAGCTTGTTCACTGTATTCATGGCACTGCGGCCCAACGCTCGCTAAACCTTTATAAAACCAAGGAGGTTACGCCCAGCGAGTATAACGTAGCAACCCTTTCTTGCCAGATAGTGCTCAATGTACATGCCAATGGCTGCTAATAGGAAATGAGAGACAGGAGATATCGGCTTTTAGTTAACGCGCACACTGTAATTTTTTATTGTTCAACAACGCACAGGAGACATCTCCCACCGGCACCACCTTCGAGGTTGTAGGCTTATGCCACAGGAGCGAAAGAAAGACACGCCTGAACGATAACCGATGCCAGCCCCGGAACGTGAGCCGTGGCTTCACGTGCCACGGCCTAGCGCCTTCTTTATTTTCTTCTGTCGCCATCGCGCACTCTCCGGTTTGCGCGCCGCCCGAACGAGGGCGCTACAGGGCCCCCCCGTGTAGACTGTAAGTCGGAATGTGACATGCCGTTTGTGGTATTCCAACGGAAGATCAGTCGTAGATGAGAGGCTTTCTAGGGCGGTCTCCAGGTACGCCGGCTTGAGTCGGTCCAAGCTGACTGTCTCTTCACGGCCGTTCTGAAGTAGAGTGGCAGTTTTGGGGGTGCGGTGAAGGACGCGGAATGGTCCGTCGTAGGCTGGTGTCAAAGGTGGTCTGACCGCGTCGTGGCGCACGAAAACATGTGTTGCAGTGGCCAGATCAGGGTGGACGAATATGGTCTTGTGTTCGGAAGGTCTGGGTGGAGTGGGCCGGAGGTCTTGAACGCAGTCAAGGAGGTGTTGTAGGAATTGCTGTGGCTGGTCTGGTAGCTTTGTTGACGTGAAGAAGTCTCCCGGAAGCCGTAGAGAAGTGCCATACACCAGCTCTACTGTTGAGCACTGCAGGTCTGCCCGGATGACAGCTCGTAAACCTAAGAGCACCAGTGGCAAGGCATCAACCCAGGTGGCTCTATTGAGGCGGGTAGTCAAGGCGGTCTTCAGTTGTCGGTGAAAGCGTTCCACCATGCCGTTGGCGCAGGGATGATAAGCCGTGGTGCGGCAATGTCTGGCTCCGAGGATGCGATTAAGGCAAGTAAACAGCGAGGACTCAAACTGACGTCCATGGTCTGTTGTCACGGTGCCAGGACAGCCAAAACGGGATACCCACGTAGAAATGAAAACGCGGGTAACTGTCTCGGCTGTGATATCTTGAATTGGAACAGCCTCTGGCCAGCGTGTGAAGCCATCGACCATGGTCAATATATAACGGTACCCCTGAGACACTGGTAGAGGGCCCACAATGTCTAGATGAACATGGTCGAAACGACGGCCGGGTGGAAGGAAAGGTTGGGGCGGCGTCTTAGTATGATGGGAGACCTTTGTCATCTGGCAGGGCAGGCACATGCGCGTCCAAGCGCGCACATCACCGTTGATTCCGGGCCAGACATAGCGCTGGGTGAGAAGACGCTGAGTAGCCCGAATGCCAGGGTGACAGATGTCGTGTAAGGAGTGGAAAACGATGCGTCATAATGAAGCGGGAACGAAAGGGCGGGGAAGGTCAGCTGAGACATCGCACCACAAGCGCTCAGATGATAATGGATGAGGCACCAGGCGTAGTCGGAGAGAACTGGGGTTCTCCCGAAAAGCGGCAAGCTCTCTATCATCCTGCTGTGCCGAGGAGAATGAGGCCCAGTCGATGGTTGGCGGTGGAGAGTCAACCGCGGCTATACGAGAAAGGGAATCTGCGGCGGTGTTGTCAGCTCCTTTCACGTGGCGGATGTCAGTCGTGAACTCCGATATATAAGCCAGATGGCGGAGTTCACGGGGCACGTACTTAGATGAGTTAGTGCGGAAAACATACGCCCGTGGCTTATGGTCAGTCAGCACGTAAAACGAGCATCCTTCCAGGAAATGCCGAAAGTGCTGTATTGCAGCGTAGATGGCTAGTAATTCCCGGCCAAAGACGCTGTAGCGGGTTTCAGCAGGAAGTAGCTTCCGAGAGTAAAACGACAAGGGTTTCCACTCGGAGTTAATGCACTGCTGTAAGACGGCTCTGACGGCCACGCTGGATGCGTCCACCATCAACCGAGTAGGGGCGTTGCTGCGTGGATGAATGAGAAGCACGGCGTTAGCGACCGCTTGCTGAGCAGCAGCAAAGGCGGCCTGGGCCTCTGACGACCAAGGAAGGCCGGAGGACGGGCCGGCAGTCGACCGAAGGAGGTCGGTGAGCGGTCGTAGCAGTTCGGCACAGTGTGGTATGAAGCGCCTGGAAAAATTCACAAGCCCCAGGAATTGGCGTAATTGGCGCAGTGTTGTAGGCTGAGGATAATCCTGAATTGCTTTAACGTGGGACCGGAGAGGGCGTATTCCTTTGGATGATATGTGATGGCCCAAGAACTCGAGCTCAGATGCGCCGAAAGTACACTTAGAGGCGTTCACAACGAGGCCGTACTGCTGAAGACGTTGGAACAGAGCGCGCAGATGGTGCTCATGATCTTCAGGTGTGCGGCTGGCGATGAGGACATCGTCAAGGTAGGCAAACACAGTAGGAAGACCCCGTGTGACCTCAGAAATGAACCGCTGGAAAGTTTGAGCCGAATTGCGGAGTCCAAAAGGCATCCGCACGTATTCAAAAAACCCAAAGGGCGTCGTGATGGCGGTCTTAGGTATGTCGGCGGGCTCGACAGGAATCTGGTGGTACCCCTTAACAAGGTCCACTTTGCTGAAAATTGTGCAGCCGTCGAGGCGCGATGTAAAATCCTGGATGTGAGGTAGAGGATAGCTGTCGTGGACAGTCTTGGCGTTCAACGCTCGATAGTCCCCACAAGGACGCCAGTCACCAGTATCACGCTTTGGCGCCAAATGCAGCGGGGAAGCCCAAGCGCTTGACGACGGGCGGATAATGCCGAGCTGCAGCATGTGGTCAAATTCCCGTTTAGCAATAGCTAGGCGGTCTCCGAACAGGCGGCGTGGTCGAGCGGCTGCCGGTGGACCCCGGGTGACGATGTGGTGTGTCACCGTATGTTTAGGTGGCTGAGTGAGGTTGCACGGTTTAGTTAACTCCGGGAAACTCGCCAAGATTTTTTTGAACGGTGACGAAGGTATCAGCATGCGGATGGCCATTGGAGCGATGTCGGACAGGACTCCCGAGATGGAGAGACGAGTCTTACCATCTATGAGGTGGCGCCGCCGCACGCTGACGTCCAGATCGAAGCATGAGAGGAAGTCCGAGCCGATGATCGGTTGAACCACGTCTGCGATGACGAAAACCCACCGGAAAATGCAGCGAAGGCCGAAGTCGAGGGTGTGAGATCAGAGCCCATACGTTGCTATAGACGAGGCGTTGGCAGCGCGAAGCACTTGCCCCTGTGACTTTGAACGATCAGCCTTAGTCGGGGGCACAACGCTAATTTCCGCGCCCGTATCTATAAGGAACCTGGCGCCCGATAGCTGGTCCGTGACCATGAAAAGGCGGCTGGGACGAGAAGGGAGATCACACGCCGCCGTCAGTGATCCCGGCAGGCGTTTCCCTGCCACGAACATGGGGGTGTACACTTCGTGGCTCGGTGTCGGAAACGCCGGTGGTACCAGCAGAGGGGTGGAGGGCTGGGACTCCGAGCATCTCGTGTGCGTGAAAGAGCTCGACGACATGAACGAGGCGAACGAGTCTCCTGCAGGGGGCTACGGAGTGCGGCAATGGAGGCGGCGAGTTCGTCGATGCGGGCCTCAAGGCGCGAAATCGCTGTGTCTGCTGGTGGTAAGACAGCGTTGACAGATGGGGAGGTCGCTTCATGAACCTGATCGGCGAGCTCCGCCAGGCGGTCGAGATTGACGTCGCCGGCCGCCGCGAGGACGAGGCGGATTGGCTGAGAAAGGCGTTGGAGGAAGAGCTCGCGAAGCAACGCTGAGTGGGCAGAGACGTCGTGTTTCCCAAGAAGCTGTCGCATTCGGCGCAGTAGTTGGGAGGGGCGCCTGTCGCCAAGGTCCCCCTCTGTAAGGAGCTGCTGTAGGTGGACGCGTTCCGAAGGCGTGAATCGTTCCAGCACCTTGGTTTTAAGGTGCTGATATGGCGTAGTGTCCGAGGGGTTGGAGAGGACGTCGGAGAGCTCGCTGGCAACGTCAGGAGGAAGGACGGAGGCTACGTGGTAGTAGCGTGTCGTTTCCGAGGCGATGCGGTACAGGGAGAATTGCGCCTCGACCTCATGAAACCAAACTTGAGGGTCCTGTGGCCAGAAACATGGGAGACGCAGTTGCACGGCCGAGACGTCCTGCGGACGTGAGGCTTGTTCGGTTGAGGGTGCATTCGAGTCAGTCATTGTCTTCGTCCGAGGTCACCACTTGTAGGCTTATGCCACAGGAGCGAAAGAAAGACACGCCTGAACGATAACCGATGCCAGCCCGGAAACGTGAGCCGTGGCTTCACGTGCCACGACCTAGCGCCTTCTTTATTTTCTTCTGTCACCATCGCGCGCTCTCCGGTTTGCGCGCCGCCCGAACGAGGGCGCTACAAAGTCAAAGCGTAAGACGGGTTACGCACTACGACGAGGGACGAACGGGTGCCGTTTTAAGGAGCTGCGCCCCTAAAAGCAATCAGTAATAAAAATATTTTGGTGAAACATGTAATTCATTACAGTTATGAGCAACCGTCTCGCGAAACTAATCGATGAAAAACTGAAGTCTGAGCGATCAACTGTTTGTCACACTCCTTCCAGTTTCATCTAATAGCTATTCCGTTATTTCAGGTTCGTTTTTTTCGGCATAACATATATAAAATTACGGCATAGTCACTCAAATTGTCGTCATTCCAGAATGTTTCACCAGAAACAGCATTGATATCAGATATTTGTAAACAAACTACAGAAAAAATGGAAAGCTCACTAATAAAAGCAACACTACGTAATATACAATTAAAACAGCAGCTCTGATTTTTTATTGTGACAGTGACTCAATTCGAGGCAATCTCTCAGTTCTCAACAAGAGAGCAATTACATAAAGGTACATCACCTTTGCGAAACAGTGTTAGCAGGCTAGAAAATATTACGGTCAATTTTTTTTTTCTGAAACTTCCAAACCCTGTCACTGTCACTCTTGTTAATAAGGGTACGTCAATAATTGCATAGTGTCGCGAGAGCAAGGTTTCCAGTTCCAGTATCTTCTCGGGAAATTTGTGCAAAACCAACTCCTCTGCTTCTTTTTTAAGTCTTTCTTTGTACTCTTCTACCTTTGGGTTTGTTTATCTGGCCATTACAGAGCTTCGGCTTTTAACTTTAATGGAATGTGGGATAAATCGTGTTTTCCAGCCTGGGACAGGCGCCTACACGCCGCATTTACTGCTTACAAACGGAGCAGTCAAGGTCGCCCCCGTTCGGGATTAGAAGGGGAAAGCTTACCCGGAAAAGCGTCTAGCAAGAGGCCGGTCCGGCGCCACCGTCTGAGTCTAAGCCATTGTTAACAGGCACGCGTGTCATTGAGAATGACATGGGGACGCGACAACTCAGCCTGACCGAGACATAGTGGCGGCTGGTAAACGACCATATTCCCCCGCGCTCTTGTTAGGATGTCGGGGCGCCTCGCTGTCGCATGTACACCTGGTAAGCAATAATGTACCCATCGCTTTTAAGGACGCTTCTAGGAAGCAACAATTAACGAAAGAACTGACGGGGCCCGAGCGTGGGAACGGCCGCCGACGGGAGTCGGCCGAAGGAGGCAGCACGAGTAACGTTGGGCAGCTCGGCCTGGCATGGGAGAGAGTGTCACGTGCGGAGGACCTTTCCCTTTGCGTGTTTCATTTTGGTAAGGAGGTTTTTACAAATGTAGTGCCTTTTATGAAAGTGTTTCTGTGATTGGTTGTGATGCTGCGAGTCCCAACATGTGATTGGTTTTTGTGAAGACTCTTTGTTCGACCAAGGGTTAAAAAGAGGATGTTTGAACTTGAAAAGTGAGCGCAGTCGGGGTAAACAGCATACCTGACCACGGGAGACCAGGCCATGCAGGCCGAGGGGTATGTCACCATTTTCTATGTTTTGTCTTTGTGACCCAGTGCATTTTGTAAATCGAAGTTGTGTTAGCTAAATAAACACCCAATGAGTGCTCCCCGAAATCATCGTGTTGACTTCTCATCGATTGCCTCCGCGGAGTTTCACCCACACTTATTCGTCTCCCTGGTCGTCCGATGCGCCTAACTTTGAGCAACCCCGACGTTTCGCTACAAAGTGGTGGAGGTTGCTCGGTAACGATAGTGCCGCTCTGAGATTATGCCACCAGTCAACAACAAATGTAAGGAACCTACCTCTGACAGCTCCACTATGACGGAACCCCATACCTTCTTCTCTGCTATGTCTACCCCCCAAGCTAAACCATTCATCGGACCACCAGTCTTTAGAGGTACGCCGGAGGAATCTATTTCCGAGTGGCTACTTTGCTACGAACATGTAGCATCGCTTAATAATTGGGACCAAGCCACGAAGGTGAAATTTCTATATCAGGCCTTAGACGGAGATGCGAAAAAGTGGCACAATACTCCTATTCTAACCGGTGCCCCTAATACATGGGAAGAATGGGCGACGCTACTAAAAACGTCCTTTACGAGTCGCCACTCAGTCGAGATCGCCTACTTGCGGCTACAAAACCGCACTCAATTGCCGTCCGAAACCCCCGAGCAGTACTACTATGACGTCGTACAGCTGTGTGCAAGAGTGAACCCGTCTATGACGGAAGATGATCGGATGCGACACCTTATACGCGGTTTACGTCCGGATGTTCTGGAGAAAAGGATAATCGCAAACCCGGAGAGCTGCACTGCATTCCTCAAAATTTTGCAACGCATAAATCTGGCAGCTTTGATGAGCCGTGTGTCGGGGCTACAACCGATTGGCATCCAGTATTCCACCGGACCGCAGTCGTGGATGCAAAACATCGCGCATCCTGTAGGGTTCGCACCCGCCGCAGCGACAGGGCACCCTCCTCCTACGTGTGTCGCCACTTGCGCCGCGGCCGAATTGCGTTGCCCACGGAAGGTTGCCGACCGCGAGAGAGACCTGAAAACGATTGCGGACTCGGTTGCCTTGCTGTCTGACCGGCTAAAAGGCATCGAAGACGAGGTGCGTCGCCCCCCAATGCCTTGGCCTCGGAGAACTTCCCGTGCCAACGACGGGCGTCCCCGATGCCAGATTTGCCGCCGCATAGGTCACATAGCCCAACAGTGCTGGCAGCGGTTTCGAGATGACAGGAACGATGAGGCTGAGCTCCAAGGCAATCAGAATGTGCAGCCTAATCTTTCGGGAAACGAAAACGGCTGGGCCTAGGGGGCCAGCCCGGCCGCCCCATCGGCACATTGTCGGAAAGTCAGCTTCTCACAGTCCCCACACGAGCCAACGGTACAGAAACAAAACTTGTAATTGACACCGGCTCGTCCGTAAATGTCATCTCAGAAGAATTAGCTAACAAAATATGTGCTTCATTCAAATCGAGAAAAGACATATTCATCCGAGAAATTGGCGGAGGCTTGCTCACCCCCAATGGTGAGGCTGAAATAAAACTTGAATTTGGCACCATCAAAGTTCACGAGACATTTTTAGTGGTGAAGGATTGCCCGTACGAGCTACTCGGTGGTCTTCCTTTTTGTCGAGCAGCCCGGCTTCTCATTGATTTCTCCAAAAAAGAGCTGCAACTAAACGGTGAAATTTTCCGGCTACGTATATACTCAAGCGCCCCCGAATATAATGATGTACTTACAGTGCGGTGCCACGAGCGAATTCGCATTGAACCTCGCACAGAAGTCGCTATTGAAGTAAAGGTCGCAAGGGACGGAATTCACCTCGTCGAACCGAACAGCACGCTTAAAAACGGACTTCAGGTTGCACGCACAATAACGAGGATCGTGCATGGGAGAGGCCTCATTCGCATAGCTAATCCCACCATGTCGCCAGTAAACCTGCTCAGCGGAACAAAGCTTGGATGGGCTTCATCTATTCATGACGCACAGCTGGCAATCACGGCCCCCGAGAACGATCGAGTGCCTCAAGAGTTTCACATAGAGACTGGGGATCACTTACAGCCGTCTGAGCGGGATGAACTGCTGTCGCTCATTGAGAAGTACCGCCATCTATTTACGAGCAGTGACAACCCCATCCGGCAGACTCATGTCGCTGAACATGTGATAGACACAGGCGATTCTCGACCAATTCATCAGCACCCATATCGTCATTCCCCTTTTGAACGACAACAGATTGAGCAACAAGTAGAAGAAATGCTGCGCGATGGGATATTAGAGAGTCTCACAGTCCTTGGTCATCACCTGTCGTCCTCGCGAAGAACCCAAATCGGACTTGGCGTTTTTGCGTCGATTTCCGCAGAGTCAATGAGGTCACTAAAAAAGATGTGCACCCACTGTCACGAATTGATGACATTCTCGACGTGCTACAGGGGTCAAAATACTTCACCACATTTGATCTAACATCAGGCTACTGGCAAGTGGGCATCAAGGAGGAAGATAAGCAAAAGACCGCATTTGCCTGTGGACCCGGCCTGTACGAATTCAATGTTGTCCCTTTCGGCCTGTGCAACGCCCCTGCCACATTCAAGAGAATGATTAACAAAGTCCTCAGTGGTCTTCTCTGGAGAGTTTGTTTGGCCTACTTGAACGACATCGTTATTTTCTCGAAGACTATGGCAACTCATTTGCAAGATTTGGAAAGTGTGTTTTCGGCTTTGGACGCAGCAAACTTACGATTGAAGTCCGAGAAATGCAGCTTCGCCCGCCAGGAGATCAAATATCTTGGACACATTCTCACAGGTTAAAGCATCCGGCCGGACCCAGACAAAGTAGCAGCAATCGAAAAATTCCCAAAGCCACGAAACAAGAAAGGTGTACAGAGCTTTCTCAGAATCTGTAACTACTATCGGCGATTCATCAAAGATTTCTCTCGGATTTCTCGACCTCTGACCAACTTAACCAAAAAGGATGTTCCTTTCGTCTGGGATGCGGCATGCGAAGTGGCCATGCAATCCCTCAAAGAGAAGCTGATCACAGCCCCAATTCTGCGTCAGTTTGAGCAGGGAAAGCCGGTAGAGGTGCACACTGATGCCTGTGATTACGGCATTGGCGCCGTGCTTGTACAGAAAATTGGAACTCAAGAGAGAGTCGTCGCCTATGCCAGCCGCCACCTTAACAAGGCTGAGATGAACCACAGTACAACTGAGAAAGAATGCCTCGCCGTTGTGTACGCCTGCGGACAGTTTCGGCCATACGTCTTTGGTTCTAAGTTCACGGTCGTGACTGACCAAGCCAGCCTGGCTTGGCTAATGAAAGTAAGGAATCTGAACGGTCGTCTTATGCGATGGTCTCTGTTGCTTCAGGAATTCGACATAACGTTGCGACACCGCCCTGGCCTCAAGAATGGAAATGCCGACACGCGTTCCCGCCTTCCTCATGATCCCGCGCCTGTAAGCGAAGAAAAACCCTTACCATTGCTGGTTCTGGATCAGGTGGATGTTGGAAAAAAGCAGAGGGCAGACCCATGGATGAAAGAAATTATGCAGCACCTTGAGCACCCGGATGCGCCCGTTGTCAGGAAAACTAAAAGAACGGCACGGAGCTTTCGGTTGATCGACGGTGTACTGTATCGAAGGGCGAAAGGGTTTCAGGAGGATCGTGCGGCGCTCGTTGTCCCCAAGTGCTTGAGATCTGATATTTTAAGGTACTGCCATGACGCCACCACGGCAGGCCACTTAGGTGTCAAGCGCACATGGGAGAAAGTTCGTTGCCGATATTTCTGGCCGAAGATGTTCTCGTACGTAAGCAAGTACGTTCTCTCCTGCCCCGACTGCCAGACACGAAAGCAACCACCGGGGAGGCCGGTCGGTTTCCTCCAACCGATCCCACCTGCAGGTCGACCTTTTCAGCAGGTGGGCATGGACTTCATTGGGCCTTTCACTAAATCCAAAGCAGGGAACCGCTACATCGTCGTGATTACCGACTACCATACGAAATGGGTCGAGGCTGTCGCGTGTCCAGCGGCCACTGCCGCAGAAGCAGCCAGAGCTTTCGTCGAACAAATCGTCCTACGTCATCACACTTTGTCGCCAACTTGACCGAAGAAATATTCCGGCTCGTGGGTAGCGAGCATGCCACCACAACAGCATACCACCCACAGGCCAACGGCTTGTGCGAGTGTTTTAACCGCACGTTGGCTGACATGCTCAGCATGTACGTTTCCTCACACCACCGCGACTGGGATGAATTCCTACCGTACGTTCTTTTTGCATACAATTCTTCCACCCACGAGACGACTGGATTCACTCCCTTCTTTCTTCTTCACGGACATGAACCGACACTACCGGTGAATGTAGGGTCGGGCGCGCAACGCGGATTCGACTACACCCTGGATGCAATGAAAGTGCCCCGCAGGCTGCAGCAGGCTCGAAAAATAGTAAATGAACGGGAGAAGCGTCAGCAGGAGAAGAACAAGCGCAGCTATGATGCTAGGCGACGAAGTGTTGTTTATCATCAGGGCGACTTGGGGTACTTGTGGACTCCCTCCCGGGCGAAAGGGAAGACGACGAAGCTTCTTCACAAATATCACGGACCTTTCCGTCTTGTGCGCCAGGTAGCCGAGAACAACTGGGAGGTGGTAGACAAAACTGGGAAAAAACGTGACGTTGTGAATGTGGCGCGTTTAAAGCCCTGCCACGTTCGATTGGGCTCCGATGCCGACGACGCGGACGATGAGTCTGATGATAATCATGAGGTGCGCGATCTCGGTGGTGATGTGCGCGAGGGAAGTGCCAGGAGAGATGACCACGGATTGCATCGAAGTGTTGTGCGCGAGTGCAGTGCAAGGAGAGATGACCACGGATTGCATCAAAGTGTTGTGCGCGAGTGCGGCTCCAATGGTGATGTGCGCGAGTGCGGTTCGCGAGTAGGTCAGGAACTCCGTTTGCAACATTGTGTGCGCGGGACACAGACCAGTGTTCCAGTACAGCAGTGCGAAAGCTACGACACGGACACTGAACTTTACTCGGACTGGAAGACATTTTCAAGTAATAACAACGCACAACAGAATGTCAGTGCTTACGAAACGGACACTGAATTGTATTGCAGTACCGACGAGTGAACGTATATATTTCTGTGCCCAATGATTTTGTTTTTTTTTCATCTGTTGTTTTTATGTAATTTTTTTAAAGCCTCTCACCTGTTATACACATGCATAAGTGTCTTTAAATAAGCATCTCACACACTTGTTTAATGCAAAGCCTTTTTGTATAATTAGTCTATTTATTGTCGTGTTTTGCAGATAAAACGAGTGGGGCACTCTTTTTCGTAGGGGGGAGGTGTCGCGAGAGCAAGGTTTCCAGTTCCAGTATCTTCTCAGGAAATTTGTGCAAAACCAACCTCTCTGCTTCTTTTTTAAGTCTTTCTTTGTACTCTTCTACCTTTGGGTTTGTTTCTCTGGCCATTACAGAGCTTCGGCTTTTAACTTAAATGGAATGTGGGATAAATCGTGTTTTCCAGCCTGGGACAGGCGCCTACACGCTGCATTTACGGCTTACAAACGGAGCAGTCAAGGTCGCCCCCGTTCGGGATTAGAAGGGGAAAGCTTACCCGGAAAAGCGTCTAGCAAGAGGCCGGTCCGGCGCCACCGTCTGAGTCTAAGCCATTGTTAACAGGCACGCGTGTCATTGAGAATGACATGGGGACGCGACCACTCAGCCTGACCGAGACATAGTGGCGGCCGGTAAACGACCATATTCCCCCGCGCTCTTGTTAGGATGTCGGGGCGCCTCGCTGTCGCATGTACACCTGGTAAGCAATAATGTACCCATCGCTTTTAAGGACGCTTCTAGGAAGCAACAATTAACGAAAGAACTGACGGGGCCCGAGCGTGGGAACGGCCGCCGACGGGAGTCGGCCGAAGGAGGCAGCACGAGTAACGTTGGGCAGCTCGGCCTGGCATGGGAGAGACTGTCACGTGCGGAGGACCTTTCCCTTTGCGTGTTTCATTTTGGTAAGGAGGTTTTTACAAATGTAGTGCCTTTTATGAAAGTGTTTCTGTGATTGGTTGTGATGCTGCGAGTCCCAACATGTGATTGGTTTTTGTGAAGACTCTTTGTTCGACCAAGGGTTAAAAAGAGGATGTTTGAACTTGAAAAGTGAGCGGAGTCGGGGTAAACAGCGGATCTGACCACGGGAGACCAGGCCATGCAGGCCGAGGGGTATGTCACCATTTTCTATGTTTTGTCTTTGTGACCCAGTGCATTTTGTAAATCGAAGTTGTGTTAGCTAAATAAACCCCCAATGAGTGCTCCCCGAAATCATCGTGTTGACTTCTCATCGATTGCCTCCGCGGAGTTTCACCCACACTTATTCGTCTCCCTGGTCCTCCGATGCGCCTAACTTTGAACAACCCCGACGTTTCGCTACAATAGGAAGGAAATTGTCTTCCTATGGAAGACAGGATATTCATTATTGCACGGTTAACTACAGTACAAATATGAATCTGCCAAACAATTTTCAAATATTTCTAGGGAATGCTACGTTCTCTTTCGATACGATAATATGTGCTTGCTCTTGAGGATGTACTTGCTGTCTTGGAGGATAAGATGTTTATTATAAAAGTACAAGAGGATACCAAAGTATCCGGTAAAGTGCAGAGCTCATAAAGGATATTACCTTCAAAATAAAAAAGTGAAGGACGCTTGAACTTCACCTTCAAGAAAAGGATGGCACTCCCCAATCGGGCACCGTTCGCATCGCCTTTTCAATAGCTAGCCTTATTTTCTATTCATGGAGGGCGCCAAAATAGGAATGCAGCAAATGTCTTCGAACTATCCTAAAATACCTACTGAAAGAACAGTTTTGAACGGCTCGCTGTGTCGTAATTCTTTCCTTAGCGATTGGCGAAGTACTTATTATGCATTCGTAAGGCAACACACGCTCCTGCACGGCGTCACACTTTGATGATGCTTTGCGGAGGGCGTTTGAACCAAACACTCGCTGCAGCGCATGCACCAATTCGCATGTTCTGGCACAGGGTATTCTTCTGCAATGCAAAAGAACATGCGGTATGGAAACTCGTCGTGCCACATGACAGTCGCATTGTGTCCCTTTTTATGTGATTTCATGTACTGGCGTTGTTTCATAGCAAAACGCCTACTTGTCATGCAGAACACAAAAAATGGCTGGGAGCAGTCCTCACTAAAACCCGAGATTTTTGCTATATATCTGTATATGTATTAAATTTCTGGTCACTACCTAGGCTCTCTTTAGCGCACAACTAACGAAGCCGACATGAAAATTTCGTCGAAACAAGCCCTTTAACGCTATCGAGTTAAATGACATCTAGAGCACAGTCTAGCGGGCTAAGCTACTTTGATAAACGGGCGCAAGTAAAAATAAAAGGTGGCCTTTTCTTCAAGTGTACGAAAACCCAAACGTGGTATCGTGCAACCTCTTTCCCTCCGCATTCCTTGCTTCCGTGCTTAAGACCGGACGAGATGGTCGGAGCGAGGCTTTCCTTTCCCGAACAGGGAGAGATAAACGACTGTGCACGGGAGGCACCGGTTCCGAGAAAAGTGGCCGGATATTTATTTGGCGAGGAACCACTGAGCCGCCAAAATGCGGCGTAGCTAGCGATGGTTGCCAGCGATAAAGACGTAGGGAATAAACAGCGTAGTTCGAAACAGGGAGAATGGTAGCGAGCGGGCCGGGGGATCAGCCTCCCCATTGCGAGAACTCGCGAGATTTCCCGCCACCCCGAAGAAACTGCCATTCCTAAAGGCCCCGCGGAACGCACCGCACTAACGCCGACGGGCTACCAATTTCGCGTGAAGAGGCTCAGAAACCGTACCAGGAAGAATACTCGAAAACAAGTTAGAGGACTAAGTAAAGAGTGAGCGAATGTGTCTACCTTCTGGCATTGTTGCTGGTGTTTGCCGGGTCTTCGACGAGGCTTGGTCGTTGTCGGGGAGCGCGAAGCTCTTAAGATTGGTGGGCTCAGCTAGTGGCACCGTAGGGAGCCATAAAAAGCTGCCCCGAGCTTCAACGCGCCGTCGTTGAGGCCTCAGCACTCACGCGGACAGCTGAGAAACTCGTACCGATGGAGAAGGACAGAAATGCAAAATGGCTGGTGTCTACAGTATTGTCTTGGATAGAGAAGATAATGAAATAGACAAAACACTCTAGAATCTAGGAAAGTTAACTACAACAAGAGTTAGACATAAGGCACACCAACCCACTGCGGTATACGATCAAAAGAAAAAAAGAAGAAAAACACGAGGGAAAAAGCTAATCATTGTTCTCGTGACTAAGATACTCGATGCATCTGCACACAAATATGTTGACAACCAATCCGTCAAACACGTGCAACACTGGTATGATCATGACCTAGAGCATATAAATATTTGCATAATAGTCGAAACGAAACTATACTCGTTATAGAAGTCCGTAGCTATAATTCACAAGCTGGTTGCAGCATGGTGGAAGCTATAAGGAGTAAGCAAACTACACACTTTCGTGTGGCACGTGCTACATCCAAGCAATACGTGACCTGATAATCATAATTCCTTGCCCGCCATGGTGGACTGGCGATTATGTGGGCCACATGCTATGTACAAAGCGATGTCAGTGCACGAGGTACAAGAATTGTTCAAAATCTTCGGATCCCTCCTCTACGTCGTATCTTGTAATGATATCTTGGATTTGGAACGTAAAGCCCCATTTAATGTTATTCATGATTTTCAAGCTCGTGAGAAGCATGCGATTATTGTAGAAGCAGCTGCCGATAGTTGCTATCCCGAGACAGCATGGCAGCCTCTGTGTAAGAGCGATCATCTGCTTCAATCCGAACTCGCACGTGCACCTGGCCTGAGAGCAATAAATGAACGGCGGAGTTGTCTATATTTTTCTGCCATCTCGCACTGAGGGCAAAGTATCAGGGACATCTTGTTCTTGTAATTGATATTGTCACGGGGTCATGAGTGGACGAAGGGAGCCGACTGCAGGTGGAATAATAAACTGTTTATTCGGACCGAACTTGTGGCCACGTAAAAAGAAAGTCAGCTTGCACCAACACACTGGCGCTGATAGCGGCGAGCAGAGCATCGGCTGTTGATCAACAGACAAGTGGCGAAGCATGTCGGCATTTATACACTTGCCATCGAACATTCTAGCGTTATCGCAAGCGGTGACGTCAATTCCAGAATAATCGGAAATGCTGACGACGTGGTCGTAATCTCGACAAAATTATCTACGGCAGCCCTGAAGCTTCTCGAACACTGTAGGCGCGGTTTGCGCTGAGAATCGCGTACAGCGTAACGGAGTGATAATAAAACTTGAGGAAAGGACGTGGCATCGTCCCGCTCTCAAAAAATAGGCCCCGTCTCTACACGATAGCCTGGCATCTGGAGAGAGTGAAGAAAATTTTTATTTTATGTTCTGTGCAAGAAAATCGGTGACTGGTAATCTGGAGGCGCTGCGTCAGAGTGCCTCGAGCATGCAGCGGAGGCGAACGAGCGCATCGGGTCACGTCAGACGTGAGACATGAGCGCTATCTGGCAGTTATCTTGGAAAACTAAGTGCGTGGTGTGCGCATCCGTCTTCGAGGCGATAAGGTGTAGAACGCAAAACGGCGGGTAGGTGCCGCCATCGTGTCGTCTTAGCAAAAGCGTTGGAAACACTTGCCTTTTCGTGCACGCGTTGCATCATCAGCGCAGCGTGATAAACGCTACAGTCCTTAGAATTGTGTGTTTTCTAGTATAAAGACACACCTACAGAATATTTACGTATTGTTATTGTGCCTCAGATATGCGCAACAATCGCTTTTCAATTGACAATTGTACAAGTATGAACGCTATAGCTTGAGCAATATTGGCGGGCGCTGCGGACCGGGTCCGCCGTTTGGGGTATCGTTAGGTGTCGTTATAGGTACCGTTAAGGGCGGACAAACATACAAGTGTACAGACAGACAGACAAAACTTTTTTGCCTTAAAGACCCCCAAGAAAGACTACGTCTTTATAAGGCATCGTACCGACGCTGTAACAGAAGATGAAAGTGCAAGAATATCGTACGAAAGTACAAATAATAAAGTAGAGAGGGAATCGGACTTGTCTAGAGCACTCGATCGGCCAGCTGCAGACTGCACAAGAACCGCGTACCGGCACTCGCTGGGTTCGAGACATGTTGGATACAAGCGCCAAGGAAAGGAAAGGAAGGAAAATAGGAGGAAAAGAATGGCAGGGAGGTTAACCAGCCTATAGCCAGGGTAGCAAACCAGCCGGTTTGCTACCCTGCGCAAGGGGGGGTATGGAGGAGATAAAAAATTGAGAGCAGAGAGGGAAGATAGATAAACACAGCACATTCGGCAGCACATGCACGCACACTCAGTGATAGTCCAGTCTTGTCTTTCGCGACGTGTGACATTGCTGTTACAGCCGCTTGCTCAAGTTCATGTCGCATTGGAATTTCAACAGAGCTTTTGTCGCCTACTGTTGCAAAGTCTTCTCTCGGGCACTTAAAAGAATAGTGTCCACAGACATTTGGCTCTTGTCGATGCGCGCAAGAATGGACGCCAGTTACTGTGTCTGGATGTTATACAACGGACTGTCGCACAGGATGTGGCGTAGCGTCTCTTCGCAATGACAGGCATCGCAGAGAGCGTTGTCGGCCATTTCTATGACAAAGGAATAAGATTTTGTAAATGCCACTCCTAGCCATAAGTGATGAAGAAGGGTGGCTTCTCTTCGGCCGAGCCCAGTGGGCATGCGCAGAGCCATCAAAGAAGACAGGTGGTGTTGAAGAATTGTCTCGTAGCTTGGTGGGCACCATAGTGAAAACGTCATTTCACGCGCAAGTCGTCGAAGATTACTGGCTGCATCGGTCCGCGAAATTGGTATGGCTTCTTCTATTGTTCCTTCAAGAGCTGCCCGCGTGGCAGTATCGGCATGTTCGTTCCCTTTAACGCCACAGTGATTTGGCAGCTACTGAAACGTCGCATGATGCCCTTTCTCGTGCGAAGTGTAGAGAAGGCATCGAATTTAGAAAAGAAGCTGTTCGTACGGCCCGCGACGAAGTGTTGAGAGCACAGATTGTATGGCAGCCCCTGAGTCGCTGAAAATCGACCATTGTTGGGGTGGTTCACGATTGACCCCACAAAGTGCAGCGTGAAAAGCAGCTAGTTCCGCTGCTGTAGATGCCGTGGAGTGGTCAGTGCTAAAGCTGATGGTAACACCTCTTGCTGGGACGACTACTGCACCTGACGAACACTGGTGGTACGTGGAGTCATTGGTATATACATGTACACTGTCTGAATATTTCCCGTGCAAAAGAAGAAGAGACAGTTGTTTCAGCATGGGCGATGAAAGCTGAGATTTCCTCCGGATCCCTGGTACACCAAGATGCACTGTGGGTCGAAAAGGACACCAAGGGGGTATCGATAGTTCAGATGCAGGAGTGAAGCCCGAGGAAATTTTCTCGTTGTACTTCACAATCATTCAGCGAACGATGCGCCAAAATCCCGCATGCGGTATTGGTGCTCTGAACAATCTCTGTTATCGGCCTGTCGATTTTTCCACGAACGAAGGTGGACGGAAACGGCGCTTATTCTTCATCTGCTTCGGCATGTGTGGTGTGTGTTATTTACACTTAATTCCTTCATTTATAAGCTTCTATGAGGAGTTGCGCGACAAACGCAACGGAAAGAAAATGGCGAAATGGAGATAGTGAGGGATAGTAATGTGTTTCTCTTTCAGCTAAATTTTGCTACCAGAACATTAAATGCTTGATAACTACGGACAGGTGAACGGGATCTTCACGCAAAGAAAGTTCGAGCCGCATACTATTCGCAGTTTATAATTGTGTTGTGTGCTTCTTGCAAGTGTAAAAGAAAAACGATAACGTGATGCTACTTGAATGCTATTACTTGAATGCTATTACTTAACAAATGATGCCGTCACCTAACTTTTTTTGTTGCGTTAGCATGTACATGAATAATTGGCATGCTAACTTGTCTAAATCTGAAACTGTATGAAATGAGCCAACAGTTTCCACCAGAAGCTTTCGGAGGAGTATTTTGTTTATTATTACAATACCTGAAGTCCTACGTGCCAATACAATACGAATATGCAGTAGTGGAAGGGTCCAGACATTTCGCCCACTTCAGATGCGTTACCATACACCTACCTCTATCCGAATGCGTCGACTGCAGCCCGGATTCTCCTTCTTTCAGGCGGAAGACACGCTGCGCCGAAGTGGGGAGTACGTAAGAAGTCCATCACTACAAGCTCGGGAACTTGAAGCTTCTAGTTTCGACTTGCTCTATTCTTGAAAAACAGCAGCATATAACGATCTTAAGAAAGAAAGTGCAGGGATAAAAAGGGATGAAAAAAATGGGGATAGTGGCAAAACTCGACTAGACAACGATGGAACAGTCCAATTGCCGTGAATAGTGATCGAATATTAGCAGCGTAATGCCAAGTAGGATAAGGCAGCTCGGTCAGGAAATACGAGATCTCAAATCACACTTCCATTGCAGTCTTCGGTCTACCAAAGGAATCGTCCGCGTGGTGAAGGAAGCAAAGCAGAAGCAATTACACATCCAAATCTTCTTTATACTATATTCACCTCCTCCTTCGAGCACAGTCACGTGAACCAACCTACATTTAAAAAAGACCAAAGGGCGTGGCAGCCAAGGAGCTTTGTACACCGATGCTGGTCTTTGGCAATACGTAGAGAGCTAGCAAGTCACCCGTACGTACTCGCAAACAAAAGCAAGGTTGTTGACCTTTATATTGCATCGATGTACAAGAGCTGCCTTTGTTTCTTTACCTTTTTCTTCCCGAAGAAAGTTAATTATCCCCCAAGACCAGCGTAGTGGGCACGGGAAATACAACTCACAAGGGGCTCCTCATGTGCGGGGCGCACACTAAAGGCGAGACGAGTAAAGACTTGCTGCGAAGGGAAGGCGGGAACCACCGCCGTTTAGGGAGCTATCGCTCTTTCTAAGCAGATGAAGTGAAAGGAAGACCCATTCTGCGAATTTGCATTTAGATGCGGGCGCCATCGGTTACGGGTAATGAGGCGTTCGCCTGTGAGACGTCTTCG
This sequence comes from Rhipicephalus microplus, assembly GCF_013339725.1. Classification (NCBI taxonomy): domain Eukaryota; kingdom Metazoa; phylum Arthropoda; class Arachnida; order Ixodida; family Ixodidae; genus Rhipicephalus; species Rhipicephalus microplus. The sequence continues at coordinate 37,601 of NW_023607168.1, forward strand.
TCCTGCTTCAGTTTTTTGCTTTTATTTCATCCACGAGGAAATTCCGGAGAAACTGCCCTTTTTACCAGCGAGCTTCGTCCAATGCATGCAGAAGCGGGCCACTACGAGGCAGAGAGACAACGGCAACTTCTAACGTGATTTTCTGCATAATTGACCATAGCAGAAAAAGCGTAATCACAAATTCGCTGCCACAGTTAGCGTTTATTGCGTCATTTTCAGATGCGCCATACACGAACATTGGCGGGAGCTTTGTCCTCTGTTATGTCAGTATAAAAGATTTATCTGGTCAGATGGCTGTTAGCTTTCTTGTTTCGCTTAGCTACTGAACACAGATCTTTTGGACAGGATTCAAAAAGTACGTATTCTTCAAATAATGGAATAGAAGAATGAAAACTCAACAGCAGTCACGCGAGGTTATAATAAAGTACAAAAATGTCATGGTATGTCGAAATTCAGGAAGTAATCATGCGTCACTTTTAAATACATTGCATTCGATTTGCCAGCATGCAAATACATAAAGCGTTGTTGAGATTTCACGGATATCGAATTGTAGAAAAGGTGGCTGCCTTTTCTACAATTCAAAATCCGTGAAATCTCCACCTTTTTTCATGTTCCGTACGTTGTCGCATTAAATGGCATCACTTTATTTCATTTTATTCAGAAATATTTCTGCAGCACTGTCGGAGCCTCGATCGGTTCACGTTCACTTCAAGTAAGCACTACTGCAGTGACGACGCTGCCCCACTCTACGTTCTTTATTGGGATGAAGCTGTTTTACCGTGCAGAAATTTCTCAGGCAAACGGCCTCTGAAAAGCTGCACAGCATTTCAGGAGCCCAATCCTAGGTTTTGAAACATTGGCTGCTCTGTGAACAACAGGAACTACGTGCTGAGCATTTGGGTTGGTGCAGCTACGGCTCATTGGTGGCCTGGACAGGAAGGCTGCGTGACCTTTCGTTTAATTAAGCCATGCGAGGGGAATAAGGGTGAGCGCGCGGCTGTGGTGGCGGCCGATTTGAATACTCTACGGAGTGACGCTAGGCACAGGAGACAGCCGCCGTGGCGCCGCCTATTAGAGCGATGTGGCTGCCATAGAGGCGCAGGGATGGCTAATTGAATCTGGCCGCGGGGCAAATGGTGCACCTTGGGAAATCAACGTGGACGACACGGAAGCATCATTACTGCCTGTTTCCTGCCACCAACGCTACAGGTTCCATAGCAGTCGATCACCTGTCTCTCACTGGACATATCGTCTCCCCTTACCTCCTCATGGTCACCTGACTTCCTGACAGGTTTTGTCACCTGCGGGTGTGAGCGCTTTGTGTAACAAATAAACAAAAATGTTGGATGACTAGTCTTAACACAAGAATTGAAAGAATCAGTACCGTAGAGCCTACTCAACTGTTCTATAATCTATGTAGTATCTATGTTTTCTCCATTTGGAGCGTGGGTTTCCACAGAAACAGTACCGGTACAACAGCAGATCTGCAATCTATAAGCAATAGTTGGACAGAGATTAAAAAATTTATTGCAGCTCCGAAAGTATGGTCTACGGACCTCGACAAGTGAAAACTTGAATTACTGAATTGAGTTCCAATTAACAATTATTTTCAGGAGTTTCACGAGCAAGAACAAAATAATATTATAAGGCACGTGCTACTGTAGGGCTTCGGATTATTCATGAACATCTAGTGTCTGTTGAGAAAGAGCACATGAATCTGATTATGTAGGTGTTGCTGCATTTCGTCCATATTGAGATGTGGCCACCATCGCCTGGAACCGAGCACACTATGTTACTGTACCCACTGCCACAGGATCAAAAAGCACACCCAGTGCGTTTTCATCCAGTGGCTGTACCTTACCACATCTTCTACAAAACTGCCATAGCAGAAAATAAGGCTCGAGAATTCAGCTATCAAGGTTTCCAATACTTCACCAAACTAACAAATGCTGAATTCGTCAACGCATGATAAGAAGAACAGATGTTTACCGTGTACTTTCCTTTCCTATATTCATACCACAAATTCAGTGCTTATTTTGCATAGCAGCAGTGTAAAAGCCGCCATTGTCAACATTCATCTCTTCGATTGATGATTTGATTGATATGGTGGGTATAACGTCCCAAAACCATTACATGCTTTTGGGAGAATCTGTATTAGGGGGCTCCGGCAATTTTGACCACCTAGGATTCTTCCACGTGCACTAAAATCAGAACACACGGGCCTACAGCATTTTCAGCTGCATCGAAAATGCAGCCGCCGCAGCTGAGATTCGACCCCGCGACCCGCGGGCCAGCAGCCGAGTACCTTATCCCACTAGAACCCATCATGGCGTACAATTTTTTTCATCGCTTCGTTCGCTGTGATCACGGCTAAGATTCGTCTCCTCATCAGACACTCGGCCTACCCGGTGCACGTCTACTGCTTTACTGCTGAGCCAAACGTCACGAGATTGCAT
>NW_023607169.1:0-49658 GCF_013339725.1 Rhipicephalus microplus
GCTTTTATTATCAACAAACAGCTTTACTCTTTCACCATTTGCTTTTTTGATTTTGCATATTCCCATAAGTGCTTTCTTTTTTCGCTCTCCTGCTTCAAATAGTCGTCACTGATTGATAAACCAGAATCCTTCAACTTGTGTACATTTAGTAGATTTCAACTTTTTCTTGATAGTTGTAAAGTCGTAGTATGACCGGTCTGTTCTTCCCTCGCTTCTTTGTTCCAATGCGGTAAATCCTTTCAACACTCATTAAGGTGAGACTCATTTTAGCAGTAAAAATGTCATCTGGAACTCTTTTACGGAGTGATTCGGTTGTTTCACCAGTACTTTCCCTCAAGCCATATACAACCAAGTTATTACGACTGCTTCTGCTTTCAAGATCAACGAGTTTCCCTTGCACCTGAACAATGCCTGCCGATATTCAGTCCACTGTTTTCTCGGAATGTTCAAATTGTACACTTTTATCGGCAAGGCACTTCAATTCACTTTCAATTGAATCTAACCTTGATTCGTACGAACGATGTAGTCGTAGAGCTTCTTGCTAATTGTTCCTATCGCCTCAAGTATTTCTTTTTGACCTTTAAGTAGCTCTTATATTGCAGAATATTTAGGGCATGGGTTCAATTCAACGTCCCCACTCAGAAGCAATACCAACATACACGAAGCATCAAACACTCAGCCACTCCATCACAAAAGGCTCTTGGGCAAGGCAAAACCACCAGGCACCAAAAACTTGTGCTGCACTTTGAATAGGAATGTTTTTCACTAACCTGCAGAACGTACAAAAGCACATTATTCCGTGGCCGCATGCTTGTGGTGAAACTTTGCCCAATGCAGCTGAAAACGTGGGGGCGTATCTCGAGGCTTCGCCTGTCACTGTCGATTTGTCTGTATAGTTCAAGGCACCGGAAACCGAAACTTGAGCTATCCACCAAATGCGTGAAAATTCCTCTGCACAGTGGAATTCAGGACGGCATGCACTGATTGGCTTCGGGTGATAATATCCCCGGCAGCAGGCTTTTCGGTAACCATCCTTCTGATGATAGCCCCAGGCACAAGGAGAGGATCTGCAGAACGTACAAGAGCACATTATTCCGTAGCCGCATGCTGGCGGTGAAACCTTGCCCAAGTTCGTCAGAAAAAGCCAACGCCTCTCCATCCGCAGTGCCCATTCGACGCCCTGCTTCAGCATCTTTTTTTCCACCCAAATTGTACTCGGCTGGTATAAAACAGAAGGCACGGAAGACATGGTTTCCGCAGATTCCACTTGGCTTATGATGCCGAAGCCACAGCCACATAGATCAGCGGCATTCGGTACTGAACACAACAACTCCATGGACACAACTGACGCAGTTTGGCTTTCGGTGCTGAAGTCGCAACAATATGCGGATTCACAGCGCCACTCGGCAAGAGTAAACACTAAGTTTCCGACTGACAAGCCAAGAAAAATTAATGTTAATAGTTCTTTGATCACTGGGACACACACTTCAAGTGTTCATACGCAGGCTGAAGTTCACCACACACTAACGCCGTACAGAAGACACGGAATGGCCAGCGAACAGTGCTTGCAAGCCTTCATTCAGTAGGCATCACGAATAGCAATGTAAAGTGGAATGTGATACGCCTGAATACCTACGCCCACTACTATCGAACGCAATAGCCTAGGCTAAAGTATTTCTTTATGTTATCTTCTCTTTATCAATCTTTTTTCATCCCTCTATCTTCTTCTCCCCGGTGTAGTAGCAAACCGCACGCTCGTCAGGATAACCTTTAGTGCCTTTCCTTTCTGTTCTTCTACTTTCATTATCATCATCAACTATGTTTTTCTGTGTTTGCTATCACGTCATGCTTCGAAAATTCTGAAGCTCACAGTCGCAATTGCCGAGCTAAAAAACTCCCAAGCATTTCCGCGAGGGTGAACATGGTTAAGTGCGAATGCACGGGGTGATGCTATGAGGGGTGTTTATTAATTCGCACTATTATATTTATTAATCACACTATGGTGCCTTTATGGTGTAATGGTTCCTGGGAATCGCAATTTGATCACATGGGGGAGTTTACGTTAACTCACTGGTGAATGCCAACGGATTTAACTTACTCCCCCTCATAGCATCACCCCATGAATTCGCACTTAACCATGTTCACCCTCGGGGAAATGCTGGGAGTTTTATTACTGATGATGATGATTAAAATGTATATCATGAATTTAAGTGCTGTTTGTTATGAAGCATTTGTACACAGATACATTATGTACAAAGTATTATTTATTTACACTTCACGACGCGTCCGGACGAGCAAAGTCTAGGGCTCGCACCCTCTCCCGCGCGGCACGTTCACTGGCTGGAACGGCTTCGGGAACGTCCACTCGCCGTTGACGATTGCGAGCGGCGTCTTGACGCCAGCTTTCATCGCCCTTCTCCGCCTGACGCTTGCGTTGTCATTCCGCTTCTTGGGCCGCGTTCGCGGCTCGATGCTGACGCCTCATCTCGGCCTCGCGAGCGCGCAGTTCACCATTCGCTGCACGCTTCGCCCGCTTGTCCTCGGCCTCGCGAACGCGAAGTTCGGCATCCTCTGCACGCTTCGCCCGCTTGTCCTCGGCCTCGCGAGCACGCAGTTCAGCATCCGCTGCACGCTTCGCCCGCTTATGGTCGGTCTCACGAGCCCTTCGCAGCGCCGCGTCGTCTTCCAACGTCGGCGAAACCGCCGCGATACCGTCCCCTCCAACGACGGGTGCAATGCTGGCATTCGGTTGTACTGCATTCTTTGTTGATGGTAGCGTTGCCTCCGGGACATCCATTGCACGACCCACTCTCGACTGGAGACTGAGAGAGAAGGCGGGCGCGCGAGAGAGAGAGGGGTGCGCGCGCAGCTGCAGCGAGCGAGGAGAGCAGAGGAGCGAGCGAAGGGGGAGGGGGTATAAGGCGCGTTACTGACACCGATATCAGCGTCGCGTCCGTGGCTTATTCGGTAGAGCGTCGCGCTGCGGCCCGCCAGGTCCTCTTTCTTTTAATGATAGAGAGAAGACTGCGGACGCCGCCGACGGCGGTGGATGGTTTGGGGTTCGCTTATAAAGTGTATTCCCACTTAAAACTGACAGAAACGCACGCGCTGCTACGCCCACAAACGACAACGACGACAATGCAGTTACCCCGTTGCAGCCGCAACCCGTTGGCGCCGGTAACGACGACGGCGAGAGCGCACGCAAGCAACGCGCGGTCGCTCTGATTAGCCAGCTTTAAAGGCAGAGTTAGACGACATTAAGAGCACGCTATCGGCGGATAAGGAAATCCTTCGCTTTCTTGGCGAAAGCATGGCTCTCGTGCAGTCTACCCTCGCGGCACACGGTAATCGGTTGGGCCAGGTGGAGCAATATCTCAATCACGTCGTCGCCTCTGCCGTTGCTGAGGGTAAGCCGTTGTCATACGTACAGCCGTGCCCTGTCTACCACTTCATGCGGCCCTTATGCACCACCGGTGCTCAGGCCGACTCCTACATGCTTCAAATGGCCAGTCCAATTTACGAGTTGCACATCTGGCAATGGAACTGCAGCAGCTTCGTCAACAAGAAAGCCTTCTTGCAGCAATACCTCCGTAGCCACAAAGCCAAACCTCACATTATGCTATTACAAGAAACTGTAGTACCAACCGCCACGTTTTCCAGATACCAGTGGTTGCCCGGCCCCTCGGGAGGACGTGGTCTCACCACCCTGGTCGCTAACAAGACTACCTGCACAGCGCACAGTCCTAATGTGTCCGAAATTGAACATGGTATGGTCAAAATTCTATCTGGCAACATATCACAACAAAGCGTGTACATGCTCAATGTATACCGTAGTCCCAGCCACTATAGACAAAGATTCACACGGTTGTTCCAGAAAGCTGTCCGTCTCGCGAAGCCAAACCCACTAGTGATTGCGGGCGATTTTAACGCCGCGCATAGCGCCTAGGGCTACACGTACAACACACCCAAAGGTAACGAGCTTTCGAAAAATGCGAATGACATGGGCCTTTTTCCATTACGGACAAGGCATTTCCCAACGCCCCGGAACGCCCACGCAAAGAGACACTGCACCGGATCTCTGCATCGTTAAAAATATTGCCCACGCCCGCTGGTCCAACCTCGCGGTAGATCTCGGTAGCGAACACTTCATATTGGCCGTACATCTCCCAACAGTAAGCAGGAAGACCAAGTCATACACGTGGGTTGACTGGGACCTCCTTCATAAGACCCGCGCAGAATGACCTCCTCTCGATACCCCACCAACCCTCGAGACGTGGACGGCTTAGCTCAAAGCGGATGTAAACAAGGCAACCAAAACTATCAGTAAAACCTTCCAACCGAAAAGATGGATAGTCGTCTCGCCCACCTACTTGAGGCCAAACAGTCTCTATTGGCCCGGTTGAAGGGCCAGCGCCTTAATCGGAGGTTACGCAAACGCATATATCAGATGAACAAGGTCATGATGGATCACTGCCTTTCAAAACAGCAGTGGGACGAAATTTGTAACCCGATTAATGGTCAGGCTCGTAATGAAAACGTGGAACTTACTCAAACACCTCCTCATGAAACCAACACCCGCACAAATCAGCGTCATTCGATCATGAAGATACTTCATCAAGCTAAACGGACAGTGTCACCAGAAGATGTTGTCAAGAACCTCGTGGAAAAATATCTCCCGCTTTCTACGAGCCCTGTGTCCCCTCACCACGAGTACTCTGGCAGCGACAACAACTTAGACGTCAGCTTTTTTATTGAAGATGTGCGCCGAGCTCTCCATGACCGCAATGGCGGCTCAGCTCCTGGCCCCGACGGCATCACCAACAAGCTCCTACTCCAACCTAGATGATCCCTCCATCACATATCTCACCGACACTATCAACGAAATATAGAAAAAGGGTAAGATACCCGACACCTGGAAACCAGCTCACACGATTCTCATACCCAAACCGGGAATGGTGCCGAGCCTAGATAACCTACGCCCCATATCTCTCACGTCGTGCGTTGGCAAAGTGGCTGAGCACGTCGTCCTCAACAGGGTTGGTCGATACCTCGAAGATAACTACTGCATCCCGCACCACATGATTGGCTTCCGACCAGGATTATCCACTCAAGACGCCATCTTACTCCTAAAGCATCAAATTCTAGATGGCGGAAACACTCGGTATATTCGTGCAATACTCGGTCTCGATTTAGAAAATGCCTTCGATACAATAACGCACTTGTCAATTTTGAAAACGATCGCAGACCTTGGCCTAGGTCATCGATTTTACTACTTTATCCGCTCTTTTCTATCTCCACGCAAAGCCATCCTCCGCGTAGAAGACCTAGTGTCGGAAGAAGTGGAGCTCGGACAGCGCGGCACTTCTCGGGGATCCATCCTCTCACCCACGCTCTTCAACCATGTGATGATCGGGCTTTCCGAACGACTTTCAAAAATCGACGGGCTAAATCACACTATTTATGCGGATGATGTAACCATATGTTGCTCCACTGGGTCGGATGGCTTCATTGAGTCCGCCCTGCAAGAGGCTATCGACACCGCCAAATCCTACCTTGACCACACCGGTCTCAGGTGCTCACCCACGAAGTCGGAGCTGTTGATATATTTGCCCAAACGCCGGGTGTCAAGCCCAAAGGGTGGAAACCTCCGGAGGAACGCAATGTCACCCTCCACACCAGAGATGGTCGTACTGTACCCAGGGTAGACACCATCAAGGTCCTCGGCATGATCATCAAGTCTCGCGGAACCAACACCCAAACAGTACACAAGCTCAGGACTAAGACTGAGAATGCCTTGCGACCAGTACATAGAGTAGCCAACAGGCACCATGGCCTCAAAGAAGACAACCTTCTGCGTCTCGTACACGCGTTTGTTTTGTGCCATTTTACCTACGTTGCGGCTATACACAAATGGCTACGTGTTGAGCACGATCACCTCAATGCGCTTATTCGCTAGGTGGTCAAACGAGCCCGTGGCCTCCCTATCACCACTCCAACGTACAATCTCCTCGAGCATGGCGTACATAACACGCTAGAAGAGATCGCCGAAGCTCAGGAATGCGTGCAATTGACCCGACTCACCACCACCAAGGCGGGCCGCCATATTCTGCGCAAGCTCGGCTCCTTTTCCTCGAAAGCCAAGGAGCCCCCCGAGTCGACCCTAATTCCCCGTGAAATCCACGTCCTTATCACGATCGCTCCCAATCCACGAAATGTATACCCCGAATACAACAGAGGCAGGCGCCTTGCGCGGGCGACCGCCATTCTCAAGCGCATACACATTGAAGCGGACAACGTCTCGTGCTTGGTCGCCACTGCCTATCGCAACAACCAAGCCTTTGCCGTGGTCGCGGTATCATCCGCGCCGCAGACTCTTAACTCTGCCACAATCCTCACCCGAAACCCCGAAGTAGCTTAGCAAATAGCTATAGCTATAGCTATGCTCGACAGCAAACGGGAATTCATCTACAGCGGGTCCAGGCTGGCCCTCAAAGCCTTCGATCGTGGAGTCATCTCCAACCAGGCGCTACGTATCCTGCGCAAAGCAGACCCGAGTGCCCTGAAGCACCATACTGTCATCTGGTTCCCCGCCCATCTCGGCCAGGTGCTGGGTGCCCTATCCAACGTCAACGAGATCGCCAATAATGCAGCGCGCGCACTTACCGACCGCACCACCACAGGGCAACCCCATCTTGTTTGGTTAGATACCAATCGAGATGCACCAATTACCTACAATGAAATAACAAAGCACTTTTACCTGGAACGCCGCATTTTCCCACCTCCACCTCCGAAACTTAACCGACCGCAGGCATTAACCCTACGCCTATTACAGACACACACGTACCCAAACCTTAACACGCTTCACGTTTCTTATCCTCATGCATACCCCAGCGACACATGCCCATCATGCGGACACACTGCGACACTCGCACACATGCTCTGGGAGTGTAGAACAGCTCCTCCCGACTCTACCTCAAGCGAGTGGGAGAGGTCTCTCAGGAGCTCACTTCTCGCCGACCAGCAATGGGCCGTCCCGCAGGCCCACGAAGCGACCGCCAGGTACTCTCTGTCGGTCCCTACGTGGGAGATGCCCGCTACGCGCTAAGCGCGTCCTACAGGATTTAAATAAAGTTTTTTTCATTCAATGCCATGCTTTTTCCGGAAAGGCTTCTTATAGGTCAAGAAAAGGAAACGCACATTTTCTTTTACGCGGTGGTGATCTCGCGCTCAAACGACAAAGGCTAACGAGGCATAAAGTTTGTCACTTTAACATACCAAGTTAAGAAGTTTGAAGGTAATGTTTAAATTGTAAAAGTGCCAAGAAAATGTGCCGTGAAAATGCGTGAATTTCTCGTTTATTCCGATTCATTCGTTTAGTGATTCTGTCTCTCTTGCTATTTATTTCAACTTATTTATAACTTCGGTTGTCGTTGGTCTGTGTATACCTTTACCTTATAATATTTTATTTGTGCGAATTATCGGTGCCATTCATGCACTACGTTTGAAGCTGTGAGCGCCCCTTGTGTCGGCTGTAGGACAGTACTACCTTGCGGAGGCGAATGTAAAATGAGTTTCAGACCTTTGTAATAACACCCTCCCGAACGGTAGATCCAAAAAGCAAAAAAAAAAACATGCAAATAAAAAAATAAACTGGAACAACTAACCTTTTCACTCTCATCAAAAGCACTGTGATCTCCGCAGTTTTTTTTTGCTTTCATTTTGAACAAGATGTACATGTCTTGTATGTAGTGAGCCAAAAACACCCCGATTATTTCAGTTTGTGCAGCTAGATTTCTAAACGTGTGTATGCTGCCACGTTCAACGCATTCTCTGTTACTGTTGCCATTTTTCATCTCTGATACTGCAGATGCAAGCTTCGTCTATCGGAGACAGCAACGATTGGTAACTCTAAGTCAAGGATTTGTAAAAAAAAGAAACGATCTTAAATTACTATTCGAAATGCTCAATATGGTATTATGGGCGTTGTCAACGAACGTGACCACATCCACTCAGTTGAAACGCAACAGACTCGACAACACTTTGCTTTCAGCGGAAATCGCACCAGTATAGCAAAGAAACCTTCGTGCTCTTCATATGTCCTCGCCTGCAATTAGGACGAACATGTCATCTTGCATTTTTTCAGCTCATTTTGTTGTTTCTTCGGCAAGAACTACAGGGACATCTATATTTTTTCTATGGATTGTGACTTTTCTTTTTTCGAATATATATATCTTCTGGCCATGCTTCCATATATATATATATATATATATATATATATATATATATATATATATATATATATATATATATATATATATATTTAATGTCATCAGATGAAGTGGACGAGCAAACGAAAAACGTCAGGGCATACATGCATGTAAGCCCTGACAATGTTGGCAACAAAGCATCGTTTTTTGTTGCTCGCCATCTGATGACTTATAACTCGACCAAATCTAGGAAGACTTTCAATATATATATATATATATATATATATATATATTGCACAACCTTTTTCTTTATCGTATTTTGGGGCTGCCAGAAAATGTAGTTGAATATGTGCCAGAGAAATTGAGGTAATTAAGTGAACAGCGAATCATCATGATGCTTTGATTGAATCGGATAGTTGGCTGGCAGTCCAGTGCTTTGTCCTGAAAGCCTGAAAGTAGCAGATTGAATAACATGCATAGGTGGTCGTTCTTCAAAAGAACCCGCATAATGAAATAACTTGAACAAAGACTTGGTTCTTATGTTTCATTTGCCACGACTGTTACACATGAATGACGATGATTAAAATGTAGCAGCGTCGTTGAAATATAGAATTTTCCAAATAGGAAGGTTCGCTGATTCATTATAAGGACACTCTTGGCGGATTTTCACCGCCGGCGTCACCGTCATGTTCCCCACCAAGTTCGGATTCACCCCTCGTCATACGTTCTATGCATGATGAGTAAAATGCGTGCTACCGCTAGTGATTAGCACGGCTCCAGCAAAGATGAAAGGCAGAAATGAATTGCCTAAGGGCACTTTTGCTGTGCGGTTGAGCACTCTAAAATCTTCACGTAACGCTTGTGTGAATCTATATTTCTTTATACCATAATAATATACAAATATACACACAGCGCGAGAAACTTCAAACACGGAAGTGTTTTATGCGGGGCCCAGCAAGACGTCAGTGACGTATTTTTGCCAGGGATAAAACTTTCACAAAAAATTCGGGAGGCTAAAGCAAATAAAAGATTGCCCAAAGCGAGAATCCTTACTTCATTCTATTTGCAAAACCTATTGACTTCAGCTAGCTATAATACTGTCATCCCAATAATGAAAACCGCATTGAATTTCATGTTATCGCTAATACTGGTGTCCTATGGAAGCTAAATTATGCCTAGCTGCGGTAAAGTGTTGGAAGTGCCAACTTAGAAAAAGGACGAAGCATAGGCGAATGGTTGTGCTCTGTCAGATATCTCAGAATTATCTGACTGTAAATCACTTCTTACCTTGCACATCATTCTTCTGCACTTTTAAAAAACAAGAAAGAAACTTGCGCACATACTCTCTAATTCTGAGCAGTCGTGCAGCTTCTATATCAAACATGCATTTTTTAGGCGGCCTCCAGTTCCCCAGGGAAGGACGTGAGTTTGTTCAAAAATTAGTCGTGCTTTTGCTGTTCGAACCTCCGCACTTCCAGAGCCGTCGAGCACAACTACACTGGACTTTGACTGAAGCTTGGGAGCTGAATTCAAAAATACGTTAACTAGCTCCAGCACCCCAGTAATATCTCAAGTCTCTGTAATAAACGTTCAACATGGCAAACCTATCGCATGTAAATATAAAAGGCAACTATGACGCCTCAAGCAAAATTAAGGGAAATGAAGCCCGAGAAGACTATATATAGCAGGTCCTACTTAAAAGAAAGAACACAATGAACATGGAAGTCTAAAAATATTAGTAGTAATTGCATGGGCTCAGATTAGGTTTGCTGTATTGTTTTCTTAGTCTTACAAAGAGAAATATCTGTTGGCCAACATAACCAATATGCAACTAGGACACCTAAATTTATATTTTATAGAGCTAGTAATATAGAAAGAAGTATTTATATTTCTCACCATACCTACGTATTCGCCATCCCAAGATTTCCGACTGATGCAACATTTATTTTTCTGTGTCATTTTAATATAATTCAATTGCTCACCAAAGACAAACGTCTACATAGGTCTGATGCAAAGCTCGGTCAAGTGGGCATGATGACAAAAATGTGTAAAAGATAGCACCGAAAGCAACAAGTCGTGAAGGCTACATAAGAAATAAAATAAATAAAACTTCGAGGCTTACCTACAGTTCTTTTTTGTGTTCTTTTTTAGGCAGGCTGATTCCTGAAAATAAAAAAAAATCATTTCAAGTTCGTGTCGTAATCAGCCCATGAATTCGAAACGAAGCACTACAAAGAAAAGCGGCCGAAATTTCTAAAAAGAACTTGTTTACTAGAATTCGTATTGTGTGTCCGAGCAACCGACATACTTAAGCACGTACATAGAGTTTTCTTAATCAGTCGTTCTACAAACACTTACGAACTTAAACGCACAATCATACTCGAAAAGTTTTCTTTCCATTCCGAAGTAAATTGTTATAGATTCAAAAAAATTGTGAAAATGTTCTGCTGTACAGTAATTTAAGTTATCGAATAATGATCATACATGTGCCTGAGATATCCTCGTCTTTAAGAATGGCTATGCTCTGCAGCAAGCCGCGTTAAACTACTCTGCCACGGATCATATGTCATTCAACGTGCCAACCGTGAGCTATATATATACATGAGTCACCGCTGACAGTAAGCAAGAATTGAGAATGTGTCAGGTAGTTTTCTACTTCACCATTTGCACGACGAGAAGGCGCGCTTTGAAGGTCGTCACCCCCACTTGTTTTTCGCTTGACCTCTGCCGCCTTTACTACACGCTACTGGGCATGGTCGCCTCTACGCGGACGAGCTTACATCGTGAGGGGGGAGGCATCCAGGTCTGAATCACTAGCCAAAAAAAAATAAGTGCAAAAAAAAGTAGGAAACAAATGACTCAGTGCTTCTGCTAATCGAATACAAGTTCTGCTTTTGAAATATAGTTTAGAGTACGCTGTGTCTTTATTTGAATGTTTGCAGTATAAAATAAACATGTACAGCGCTAACCTACACTTTGTTATGGTCCCCCTGTATTTCCAGATATTTGACATCTCCCGCAAGGTTTTGATGTAGCAAGATGCTCTCCATTTTTGTCGCCTTCGTAAAACTATGTAATTCCTCTCCATCACACTGTAATTTCTTCTAGCGCACGTCCCTGTGAAGCTTACAAAGTGTAAAAATTATGTTGGTGCTTGAAAAACTCCTTCACGCAAAGTGTTTTATGAGGGACCGTTGGGGTATTATGAATGAAAAAAAGAAACCATAAAATTCGGAATCGTATGAGCGTTTCCTAATGTCGCGTGAAGAAATGTTGTAGGCCCGTGTACTCAGATTTGGGTGCACGTTAAAGAACCCCAGGTGGTCAAAATTTCCGAAGCCCTCCACTACGGCGTCTCTCATAATCAAATGGTGGTTTTGGGACGTTAAACCACACAAATCAATCAATCAATATCGCGTGAAGCTGGAGCCGGTCTTATTTACAAGGAGCATGGACGGCTCCAAGATATGGCTTTTAAAACCTGTCATTAAACTCGTCCACCATGTGACATCTTGACAATGCTGCGTATGAAGCGCAAGAATTACCCGTTTTCTCTGCAAGCTTATGCTTTTATGAAGATCCGAACCTCTTTACCATGAACGTGTGTTAAGCCTCCTCAGAAAACTGGGCTGTTTTACGTTGTCGTATACTTTTGTATGCTGTCTTTGCTTCGCGGGACGCACGCAACACTACTTATAAAAAAAAAGTGGAATGAAGCGAACAATAGAAAGAGAGAAAAATAAATTTGAAAATTTCTATGAAAAACTATAAAGACGAAAAAGAGAAACAAGTAAATAAAGAGACAGGCAGAAACCACTTGAACAGAAGATTTGAATACAGCAAAAAAGAAAATAACAAAAAAAGAAGTGACAAAGAAGGAAAACAAAAGAGAAATCCCAATACATGCAAAGAAGTGTTCAGCTCAGCAGTTCCTTCAGACTTGAAACCCTAATGCGAAGCTGCCTAATTCATTTTACTGAAGTTATTCACGCTGTCAACAGCACAGTGCACCATTTTGCAGCAGCATAATTGACGCGTTTGAGGCATATTGCTCCTTTGGACCCTAACGCCTTTGATAGGCCCGCTTCCTTATGCTCTTAACGGTGACAGTGAGATACAGTCACTGCTCCAGAGCAAGCCAGCATCGTCCTTGGGGATTTCACGCTTTGCTTGGTGGGTGGTTACTGCCCTTTGAGAACCCCTCCTCACCCATGCTTCCTTGGAATGGTTATAGAGACTTTATTCTTTCGCTTGGGGCAGCCGATGGGTCCCCGACTTGCAGCTTCGAAATGAGCCGTCGTAATTAGCGTGTGATGGCGAAACTAAGCAACAAATATGTCACTGACGTTCTTACTTTCGTTTAGTAACAAGCCATACGGTGTTTATTTTGTGTATTTTTGCCTTGAATAAAGCGCTCTGAAAGCAGGCTGACACAGCTCTTGACGTATGTAACGACGCACGATTAAAAATCTCCGTGCCACACAAAAAAGGAAATGCTGCAAAAGGAATATGATGCTTTATATGTCTCGGCAAGTTTGCCTAGGCACCGACATCAGCGATTGCACTGCATTAAGGTTATGCTGTTTTATAGCACGTCGATGCTTCGTTTACCCGCGTCACATTGCGAGGAAGTGTCCATTACAAGCTCCAGTTTTGCAATTATTTCACCACTTCTCTTTTTTAAAGCGCATGCTTTCGGTGGTTATCGAAGATAAGGAGCTTCAATTACTGTGCCACTATCTTCCCAGAGGTTCTCTCACGAGTAACTCTAATCATAGCATTACCTTCATTTGGTTCCGCCTTCTCAATGCTTGCTGTAAAGTGACAAGTACCAGAAAATGTTCTTTAGGGACCTACACGTCGTCAACACCGCCATGTTTTTTAGTTAAAGCCCTCAATACCTTTTGTGGGATATATAACTCGAAAAAAGTCTGCAAATAGCTTTGGAGCTTTGAATGTATTGTTGCCTTCAAGCTCATCATGATCAACCCCATCTCTATGCTTTCTTCACCACCCTATTACCTGAACTAACACTGAGTAGCAGACCAGA
Organism: Rhipicephalus microplus; assembly: GCF_013339725.1. NCBI lineage: Eukaryota > Metazoa > Arthropoda > Arachnida > Ixodida > Ixodidae > Rhipicephalus > Rhipicephalus microplus. Next base: position 13,258 of record NW_023607169.1, read on the forward strand.
AAAATGATTCAGGCCAACGTCTCAGCTTTCTCTCATAATAAACATCTCTCTTACTTCCGATTGGCGACTTATGAGGTCTGCGGTACCGAAGAAGACCTTGATCGTCTGCTATGGCACTCTCCAGATTTGTCTCTGAAAAAGGAACGCCTTCTCATATGATGCGATGAGGATGATCGGCCACTCTGCTGGCTGCTGCTGCTGGAGCACAATCCCCACCGCTCGTTGGCCGACTAGGCAGGTGAAGCATTATTATGTTTTTAAACTCTACGGGCTTTTGTAAACGTCTATGACTGTTGTGCAGTGCCAATGCCACATAAGTGCCAGTGCGTTTATTGATCGTTTTTGTGTTATTTCTGCTCTCTCTTCCTCTTTTTATCTTTGCATTCTCTTGTTCAGTTAGCCTTGGCGTAGGCTAGTCAATCTTGCTGCTGTATGGTTAACCTCCCTGCTTTTTTCCTTTTATATTCATTTGCTTTTTTCTAACCTAATGTTGATAAATTACAATCATGCGATAAAATAACATGCAAAATCGCTCATGATGACAGTTTGAAAACGCATTAAAAATGAGAAAAAAAATCTCTGCTTTCTTCTGGCATTCCTCCTGTGTTGTTTGTCATTTGATGTAAGTATCTGCTTCTTCCTTTGTATTTTTATTATCGGACACAGTGTATATGTAACTGTTGTATATGTATAGGGAATAACAAATTATCTTGTGAGGCAAATGAACAATTGTATGAGCGTCTCTGCACCGCATTTCAAAGAAGTGCATAAAGATTGTTAACTGAGGCGGTACTCCACAAATTAAGTATAAGAAAAACAGTGAACTGCTAAAGGCACGCGCGTTAATGCTTCTTGCCTTGTAGAAATTCTGAGTGGTGAAGCATCACATCACAGCAAAGGCCACCACCAATGCCCGAATGCGCATTTCACGAAAGAACTAAACAAAATTCAGTTCAGTATTATTTATCTTTTCCTTAAAAAAAAGAAAAGCCAAAGGAGTAGCTTGGTTTTGCTTGCTTCTTTTCAGTTTTGCTTGCTTCGGCAACCAGCAAGCTATACCGAGAAACAAGCAAGAACAAGCTACTCCTAATTACTGAGCTGGAACATTGTTGCAAGTCGCGTGCTCAAACAAACGCTAGACAAAATCAAACAGGAAATATTTGCCCTAAGAGGTCAGATTAAACCAATGGCTGAAATAGAGCAACCGAAGGCTAAAGACATGAAAAAAAAGTGCCATCTAAAAATTTGATAAAAGTGCTGCTACAGCAAATGATGCAACAAATGCAGGCTATGCAAATTTCCTCTGAACATTTGCATAACGAATTTCAAAAAGTAAAAAAGCAAGTTGATGAGCTTGCCACTTATATAAAACAACTATCGCAAGCGTGCCGCAGATAGTCTCAGCACACCCACTTTTTAAAAAGCCGAAGACTGCACGGTTAGAGGAGTGATGCTAGTCATGGCCACTAATCAGGCAAAAGCAAACGACACCGTCGAAATTCGGCTATGAAATCGTTGCACTTCTCAAAACAAAGTAACGGCATTTTAGTGGTACATTGACACGGTAATGGTTAAGCAAGACGTCATACGCCTACTTGAAATTGGGAAGTTCACAGTTAAATTGTGCGACTACTATACACTTACAATTAGGATTACCCGAAGATCAAGACGCTGCTGAGCAAGGAGACCGCGTCGTACATTAGGTACAATCATAGCAGTCAAACGCATCAGCTATTTCCAACAAAGAGAGGACGGGCTGGAAACCTCATATTTAATGTATATAGCCCACTTGACGAAAGAAGCACGGATTTCGCGCCTATAATTACCCACAACATAGGACACCTAGAAAGAAAAGACCGACTAATCTTCGTGGGTGACTTCGATGCTACGCAGAGAAACTGGGGGTTACAAAAGAGATACACTAAAGAAAATCACTTGTTCCTACCATAGAAAATACAGAAATATAGTTGAAAACGCTGCTTTCCGCTTCTACTAGGACAGGGAACAGCGTAAGTGCCGATACGTGCCCAGACCTCACTTTTTCATCAAATGTTCGAGACGGGTGCTGGAAAAACTTGAAAGAGAACTTGAGAAGCGACCATTTTATTCTGAGCTTTTCTACCGGAACTCCCAAACTTAAACGTGGACTTGGCTACGTGTATAACGGATAGGCCATTATATAGTAATTACCCGTTTCCTTCAACCAAGCCAGAAAGCCAGGAAGAATGGGCACTGGGCCTTAAAGAGGCCTGTTAAGCGTCTACCAGAAAAAAATTACACTAATACATTTGTGGGACTGTAGATGGGGACTCACCAAAAGATGGGAACAGCAAATACTGAACAGGAAATTAAGAATCGAGATTTCAGAACTATCGGACCAGGCGATTGCATACGTGCGTAAACTACCAGCGGAAACGTTGGCCCAGTTTACTGAACTTTTAGGGAAATCCTATCGTCCGCGAAAACCTGGGCCGCACCGAGAAGTATGCTCGATCCCTAAAATTTAAAGATTATGGCTAGGCGAGCCCTCAGAACACTAACTGGCACGTACCAAGGCGACTACACCAAATTGCTGCAGGATTTTAGGGAGCAATACAGTGGAACAAATGATTTGCAGTATATTACATGCGCTTATGTAGGCATAGAAAATGACACGCTAGACACCTCTCTAGCTCAGGCGGAGCTTTTTGTAGCCCCACAAGCATTGAAAAAAATTCAGCACCCGGGAAGATACAATAACCAACCCTATTCTCCAGAATTTCAACGACGATCAGCTCAATCGTTTAGTTAAATGCTTAAAAGAGCAGATCTGGAAGACTTGGTGCCTTGAACCACAGTGCAAAGATGCCACCATCTTTGCACTTATTCCAAAAACCGGAAAACATGACAATATGCAGAACATACGTCCGTTATAATTCACATTCTGCCTAGGGAAACTCTTTGAAAAAGTCATTCACATGAGGCTCATGAATTACATGGAAGATCGCAGTCTCCTATTAGACCTATATACGGCTTTAGGAGACACCTATCCTCTCAGGAGATATTCAACTTAAGGAGGGGGTCGTAAGCTGTATCCGTACGGGAGGGGAACACATAGTTGTAACGCTATACCTTAAAAGCGCTTTGGACACTATGTCCCACAGACTTGTACTCGAAGAACTAGAAAAGGTAGAATGCGGAGAGAAAGTGTAAAATACATATGTTCTTTCCTCAAAAATAGGAAAACTACGATAAGAATACAAAACATCAGGTCAGAAAAATTTGACATGCCAAGTAAGAGTATACACCTTAAGGGACTATCCTATCTCCACATTTATTTACTTTAGGTAACATCAGGCTAAAGATTAGACTGAATTTAAGACGTAAAAGTCTCGCTATATGCGAATGACATCGCCCTGTTCGCGACAACAGGCTCTCTAGGGTACAAAGTGCAAGTCTTACAAGAAGCAATAGAAGCAGTTGACGAGTTTGCGAAACAATGTGGCATGTCTTGCGCAAAAAAAATCAAATTTGTATGAATAAGATTACATGGTCGTAATTATAAAAGAGACCGTAGGGTTTGCCTACGGCTAGGCAAAATGGAACTCCCGGAAAAACTAAAAAATCTTGAAACCTATGTCTATGGCTATAAGAAAATCGCAGAGCCCATTTCACCATAAAGGCGCTGAAAGAGACCACCAAGCAGATAGCTCGTACGATAAGCAGAGCGGCAAGAAAAGGCCGAGGTCTAATGGAGATGGGGGCTATGTGACTTGTACAAGCGTTTGTTCTCAGTAGGGTCGCATACAGCCTGCCATTTGAAAGACGCATACCTGGCGAAACTAAAAAAGTGGTTGTGATCATACAGATAGTGTATAACGCGACCCTGGTGCTCCTATCCGACACATCCACTGAAATACTACAAGATCTTGGACTTAATAACGCTGTCGAGGAGCTCAGGGCAGCGGTTATGCTAGGGCAAAGGAAGCACCTCGATCACTTGGAGGCTGCCGTACCGGTCTTTGCGGATGACCACACTATTTCGAGGAGGATCTCATTTCTGTACCTGTGACATTACGAGAACAAGAGGTAGTTTCTCCCATTCCGAGGCACATCAGCCCACTCTACCATGGCGCAAGGCGTGTGGCCAGAGCGAGACAACTCATTAAATGTTTTGATGGGAACCGTGACGTAACATACACGGACTTCGTAAAGTGCGAACTTGGTAACGTTCTAACGGCAGCAAATTACCCCCAATAATCTAATATATTCATCTCAGCCTCAGTATGAACCCCTTGTAAAAGCACAGCTCAAGCAATTATCACAGCATTAGCAATAAAACAGTCAGACGCTTACGGGCACTCAGTAGCAGTCATGAAAGACTCGCAAGTGGCTAGACGAATGTTCATAAACGGTCGTCTACCACGCCTAAATTTTCACTTGGGTGAACTACTCCATGAACTTCACAGCATAACATGGTGTCCGGGACACTCAAGGGTTCCAGGAAATGAACGGGCGCACGACCTCGCTCGCGAGCCCAGCTGGCGACGCCCCGAATAATATATCTAAAAAACAACTCACACGACATCCTGGACCACCACCGTCACGAAAGACAAATATACGCGCCTCCAGATCTGCTGCTTGGAGTAGGAGACGCTCGCAAATAATGAAAAATACAAACACCTTTCTTCACTTGGGACTATGGCACGACAAGTGGCCCACGGTGTACGCCGGTCAATGCCCATGGTGCGAGGGGCAGCCATTCCTTCCCCATATTATGTGGGAATGCTTACCCAGGCCACAAAATATGAACTCTCAGCATGTACATACCTTATCCAGCGAGACCTGGGAGGACGTTCTGGCTCGAGCTGACTTGAAGACGTAGAAAGGGTCTCTTGGATCAGGCTGAGCATACAACAATGACCGGTGTAGTCCTGGATTAGGGACACACCGTTTCCGCTACTTTCTTTCTCTCTCTCTCTCTCTCTCTCTTGTTTTTGAATATTGCTTTTCAATCAATCATTCGTTAAACGAGTAGCGTGCTTAGAAAAAGGGATGGACGATTCACAATACTCACTACTCTACTATGGGAGACCTGAAAGCCGCCTCATCTGCCTCACACTTGATGAGGCCGCATTGACAAATATTCCGCTCGGCCCTGGCCCAGCCTGGACAACCACTAAAGGGAAATCATTACGTGTTTAGAGAAACTTATTCTCATGAACAGTGAACATAAATTACAATCCAACAGAACATCGCGACGTAGCACAACATCTACAGACACACCAAAAATGTCTACAAAAAGATATGTTTACATATGTACACGGAACACAACACAGACAGATACAAAAGAATTGTTAGAAACGGATACTTGGTAAATGAAAAACACACGAATGAAATTTCAAAATTTATACGTTAGGTATTTACATAGTATTTACAAGATATTAGTGCGAGTAGTAAACCAACATTAACCTACCAAATCCAGGCGGGCCTGAAAACGAGCTATACACGCATCTCGCAGACGAACACAAGAAGGCAAGACAAATGTTGAAAGAATTTCTCCTCCTCACTTAGAGAGAAGAGTTTTTTCAACAAAACAGATAGTATTTCTTTGTACAGTCGCTCCAAAATTGGGAAGAGAGCACGACGGCGACGACCTGCTGCAACCATCTCACAGCGATTGCGCCAAAGACAGTAGACACTCGCAACAATGAGAAGGCAGACAAAGCGGCCTCGAGAACAACGTCCAGATAAAACATAGTGATTTAGTTCGAGGCCACGAAATCCAGTATGCACGGTCCTCAAGAAAACATGAACAACGACGCATTGTCTTGAAACCAGCTGATTTGTTCCCCGTAATCAGCAGTTCCGGCATGGTGCTGACTGGACCACTCTCCCCCTTTCGAGGCGGTGAAGGCTAGGGAGAACACCCCTCCCAGCCAGAAGTCCCGAAGGTGGCCAGGCAGAAATGATGACGCAAACGTGCTCCAAGACACACAATTAGAGCGGGTGTGGCGAGCCGGAGGAACTAACGGGAGCAACAAAGCGGGTGTTGCGTCAACGATTGGATTGTCCAACACATCTACCCCAGGACAGGTCGACTGGATATGGCGAAAAAATGCGACAGCTGTTGCATAAAACGAAGAAAGTGTTACTGATTTTGGGCCCCGAATAAGAGGCACATTAGGCATTAAATACCGAAGGTGAATGCCTTGAAAGTAATATGCCTGTGTTCGCATGGGGGATTCCTCTCCTTGTACGAGGTGCAACAGGAAGCGCCGGGCCAGTAGCTGACAGCACATTGACACCGATGGGAAAGCAAAGCCCCACTGAGAATGCTGCTCTCCTAACACCGCACGAGAAAGCAACTCAGTGCCTCCGGACCAAAAGAGGGAACACAAAGCAGATTGCAATAATCTCACAATGCGTGAAGGTGGCTGCTCCACGTGGGAAGGGTATTAAAAGCGACCGCAGAACACAGCCTGTGCAAGGTGCCCCCGCTCGAGAAGCGGGAAGCGGAAATCCCGTGCGTTCCCAACTTTTTGCTTTACTTTGTCGAGGGTGTTCGAGCAAACGGAGTTACAAACGCCGTAGTGATCGTATAGAATTTTTAAAATACGCTGAGACACAGCCGGCTGAAGAAGAGATGGGGAGCTAAGTTCGAAGTTTGGACAGCCGATGAACAGATAACGGGACTTAGAGAAGTTTAGCGTGGCACCTGAAATGGCACCATACTGAAAGAATAAACGCAGGCTAGGTAAAAGACTTTCTTCCTCTGAAAGGTACAGGGTTATGTCATCAGTAAAAGCTGTGACTTTCACGGCACTGCTGCCAGGAAGCGCACGATCGACTGCACAACAACGAACGATAGTAACATGCTTGACAAACAGTCCCCGCGGACGCTTACGCATGGGGACTATCTTGCCAAAAGTACAATGACACACAAGGATTCCTTCCTCAACAAATTTTTTTTTTCAAGTGTTTAAAGTTAACACCAAGTCATGAATAAACCAGAAGCAAAAAAAAGCGTCAGCGCTCGTGGACAACGGCGGCAAAGCCACGGCGAAGTAGGGTCTGTGTATTTTCCTAATTGTTATATTTATTTACCTGAGCTTTGTTACAGCGCAGCACAAGGCTGCACCAGTATACGTTTGTGCTCCATACACGTGATAAAACAAACAATAAAGCTGGCAACAATACCACAATCAATTGAAAGGGTCGTAAAAAATAGGGAGGATGTTGCTTGCATAAACCACACCGCGCCTGTCACTGTATAGCCAATGTTTTTAACCTAGAAGCAATAAGGGGAGATATGGAAAGTTGTTACTGCCTGGTCACAATATACTTTATACATCAAAAGATTTTTTTCAATTAAATGCTAAACGTACGCAAATGCATAAAAAAGTCCTGGACGTATAGCCTTTCTCGTACATTTTAAAACCGTATTTCGTGTTCAGAAGTTACGCTACAAAACTTAAAATGGTCACGTGAAAATACGCTAAGCAAACACTGGCCTAAGCCTGTTTTGAGGCACGGAAGCATTAGAATGAAAAATAAGGCAAGGCAATGGTTTAATACGCTTACCTTGCAGCATGCCATTTTTTTTTTTTTTCGTGAACAAGATACGCTGCTGGGCTGATCCGAAGAAGTGAGAGAAATAATACACAAGGCGAAACCAATATTACTCAGCACAATGTTTCAAAACACTAAAAGGTTTTTATTTTAAGTTTTTTCTATTTATATATCGGACTGAATTCTTTTCGGCTTTTACTCGGGGCTGTTTGCAAACAAAAAAAAAGCACTACGAAAAAAATTATGAGGGTAGACAACTATGGAATGAGTTCACTCTTGCTATCGTTTTGCTTTTTCTTTCGCAGCAACCTCACGTGCCATCTTCGTTTGCTTTTCATCATTATTACTCTTTTTTTTTTCATAACATGGCTGTGGAAAGCGAGGCGTTGCTCCAACCGCCACTTTGCCCGGCCGTTCCAACTGCCGCCAAGCGTCGAATGCGCTTTCGATGCCACCGCCGCCGCCACCTTTTGCAGCACTTCCATAGGTGCGTGCGTGCCCACCCTGCTATCGGGTTTCTGCAGAGTTCGACAATTTAGGTCACGCGATTTTTTCATTCCTATTTGCATTCCCCTCTTGCCTTCAGCAAAATAACCGTTTTTTTTTTTCATCGTGCTGTTTTTCGTTCTTTTTTTTTTTTGCTGTGCACACAGTCAGTGTTTCTGTCTATGGTCATGATTCTTCACTCTCATTGCTTGCATTATTCTTTCTATGCGACCAACAGTACGCCGTATATGTGCATTTAGCCTTCACGTGAGAAAAATGTACCGAATCACACAATTAAAATGGAAGGCTTGTTTTACACTTTGGTTTATCATGACTGATTTACACGTATGCCGCAGAGCGAAATTCCGCCTACGAAAGTAACAAAATGCTTTTCCTGTAGCAGCATCAATACATTTCTGCTTACATGACCGGTAAGTATAAACACAAAACATAATTTGTAGGAGCTTGAATGCCACTAATATTAATACGTAATGCTAAGTTTTGCACAAGGACAAAAAAGTTTCGTGACAAGTCATGGCATTTTTTCGTTCTTAGTTCCTCGTATCTACTGAATTTTATTTTAAGTCATTTGAACTTTTTTTCTTTCGTAACCCACACGTAAATTTGCGCAGAGAACGCATATCATTAGACCTAAATAGATGCGTTTCGTAAGTGCTATGATGGAAGTGTGCTTGACGGGCCACGAAAATACCCTGACTTCAGAAACTTGATTAAGCTGGTGCATACATTTTCCAAAGACAGAAGACTACGTGTGTCGTGTGGAAGTGGACTAGGCAAATGAAGGCACAACTACTAGGCAACTTTTTCCCCCTCTATATTCAAGTGGTGTCGACAAACGCGTGGCAGTGGCTTGTGCCGCCAGTCATGCATTCATGATGTGCTTAAAACTATGATTACTAGTTGGGATCTGAACCAGTCGAAAGAATGTTGACTAATAGGGACAGTCTGCCACACTGTTTTGCTTTCACAGGCGGCATCCTCGTCTCCACGACAAAAAAAAAAAAATGGCAGATCTCACGTAAAGTGGGAATCAATAGTATGCGACGCACGAATGAGAAATGTTGATATGCCACTTTGAAATATCAGCACAACGCTACAAGGCGGAGGTAAATGATGCTGTACTTGACCTCAGTGTCATGATTATCATGTTTGGATGTGTTGTTTACCTTCGTCATCTATTCACGTCACGTGATAGCAAATTTAGCATATGTGAAGCTAGCGAAACGGCCGCCAGCACGCTATTGGCATAGTATGTTGTCATTTTCTTACATGACACGCGTGTCAGGATTATCATGCATTGCACCAGTTATATTTCGTCATCCATTGACGACACGTAACACCAAATTTGGTATACGTGGAGCTAGAAAAACAGCCGTGAGCGCATATTCAAGGGCCCCATATACTCCAATGTAGTGTTGACGCGCGCGCACGCTGGGTGCACAGCGACGCTACGTTAGCATAACGCGAGCACTCAATAGTCTGACGCCAGGCGTGACAAGCGTCCGTCGGCGCGGCCCGACGACAAACGGCGCGAAATGCGGCATGCTGCATTTCGCGCCGATGCGTTACCCAGACAAAACTGCCTCTTTCTCTTTTCGTGATGGATTTATGCCGGTCGCGCTGAAACGCGCATGCTTCAAAGCAACGCAGCGTGGCGCGCACCTGTGAGTATATGGCGGGACCGGCACCTGGCGTGGCAACGCCTGTGTGACGCGACGAAACGTACGCCAGCGAGCACGCCCACCGCGTCACGTCAAAATGTATGTGCGCCTTGACTGTGGCATATAGTCATGTTTTCACATGACACGCATCTCATGATTATCATGTTTGCACCAGTCAATTACCTTAGTCATCCATTGGCGTCACGTAATACTAAATGTGGCATATGTGAAGCTAGCGAAACGGCCGTGAGCGCATCATCAGTGTGGTATGTAGTCATGTTGTTACATGACACACATGTTGTTATTATCATGTTTCTATGTGTGATTTACCTATGCCGTCCGTTCGCGTCACGTAATACCAAATTTGGTATATGTGATGCTAGCGAAACGGCCACTAGTGCATCATGAGCGTAGCATGTAGTCATGTTGTTACATTACACGTATGTCACGTTTATCATGTTTGCACCAGTATCATACCTTCGTCATCAATTCACGTCCCGTAATACAAAATTCGGTGTAAGTGAAGCTTGCGAAACGGCCGCCAGCGCATCGTGCGTGTGGCATGTAGTCATGTTGTTACATGAAATGTATCGCATGATTATCATGTTTCCACCAGTATCATACCTTCGTCATTCATTCGCGTACTGTAATCCCAAATTGGATATATGTGACGCTAGCGAAACGGCCGCAAGCGCGTCATGAGCGTGGCATGTACTTATGTTGGTACATGGCACGCATATCATGATTTTCATGTTATGGTCTGTCGCTTGTGGTCGCCATGTAGTCATGACATACCATACCAGTTTTGCAACATGCCATGGGAACGAAAGCGCCGCAAGAGCTGCAGGACCATGAAATGTAAGTCATGACATTTATGACACAAGTGTCATGATTTTGATGGTATGAGTAGTCCAACATGTTCTTCGTACAGTCATGTTATGCCACACCAAGTTTAATATTGATGCCATTATTGAAACGGCCAGGAGGTCTAAAAGTAGTAGATAGATAGATAGATAGATAGATAGATAGATAGATAGATAGATAGATAGATAGATAGATAGATAGATAGATAGATAGATAGATAGATAGATAGATAGATAGATAGATAGATAGATAGAATGATACGCTCAATGTCGCCGAAGTTCGCTAAGAAATGCTTCGCATTTAAAAGTTTGATCGTTACAAACTTACCTAGCTTTTAAAGCCATTAGTTTACATTCTTGTAAAACAATCTACTGTGACACAAGCTGCCAACCATAAATAAAAATATTCAATAAATGTTCTCGTACCTTCATCAAGACAGCTCATCTAGTGTCTTGCTGTCAACCTACAATTTGTTTAAATAAATGAAGCAAGCCTTAATTTCCAAAGGAGAAAGCATCATACTTTTGTGTGTTATTGTGTGTGTTTTTCGAATCGCTTTCAAGACTTTCTTGAATTTTCTCACATTCTTTTTTCCTTACGTTTCTTGTCCTCATTACCAGTTCTCCAGTGCAGGGTAACAAACCAAGCTTTCTTCTGCTAAACCTCAGTGCCTTTCACTAAGAAATTCTCTCTCTCTCTCTTTCTCGCTAGAGAAATCTATGTGGCACAAATACTTCATTGTGGTGCACATTGCGACCCTGACTGGGGCTGCAGTGTCATACATTTTCCAAATTCTAAAGCACTTCCTTCCTAACCTCATGGGAAATGATCCGCATAAGAAGAGAAAGAAAGGTCATCTGTTTCGTCACATGTGTCCTAGAAAGAGACAGAACTAATTGCTCACGTCTCATACAATGACTGCCCGAATAAGTCGAAATGTACTGAGCTTATTAGAGCTCTGGAGGCACAATAGACACCCATTTTAACATTGCGTTATTATTGTCACGTGTATAGAAAGGCCTTTTCAGCAGAGCCACAGAAGTGACGCCGAAGGGAAGAAGACAACGATGTTGTTATTGTGGGGCTGAGTCTGCGTAGCCCTGTTGATTTGCATTCTGTGCTCTCTCTGCAGTGTCTTTTCACTCTCATTCTGACTTATGACCCCTTGATAAATATCACCCGTAACATCTTTTTTGGCGGTGGTTGCGATTCTAACAACAAAGCAGCTCTGTATCTCCGTAGGGCGTGCCACCTTCATCCAGCTCATTTCGACTCGATCCCTTGTGATCCATTTCCACCTAGTAGACCCCAGCACATTTAGCGGCCTAGACAAAGCTGACATCGACGAATGGCTCGCCTTATACGAGTGCATGCGCAAACACTTCAGGTGGGACGAGACGCTTATACTTGCAAACATCCTACTCTATCTACCTCAGGGGTATGGCACGTGCGTGGTACGAGACCATCAGAAAAAAATTGACAAGTTGCGACGGGTGCAAGCAGAAGCTACGTTATTCTTTCGGCCGATCTGTTGCTCAACAGTTGGCCGCCAGATGGCAACACGCATCGCGTGTTCATTCGTCCACTGGGTCGTACATCGACTACATTCAAGACGTGCTAGCCCTAAGGAGTGCAAATCTTTGAGAAAGTTGGAACTCGTCTGTGTTCCTTTCTATCCGTTGTCCTTTGTTGCGTGGTTGTTAGCACATTAATGCTAGCCCTGTGCCACAATCCGACTAAGACATGTCAGAGTTAGACAAGGTAAGCAACGTGGTGAAAGACATTGATGACAATGCCTTCAATGCCCTCATATACGAGAAGATCGCTATGGCTGACTCTATGATCTCTGAATGTCGGCACTTTGAAGAAGCTGAAAGCAGGTGGACTACTCAGTGCTTCAACCGGCTTCCTGACACCACTACGACTTCCTTGTGTGAAGGTCTTGGGCCACCACGCCTATTCGAAGAAATTGCAAATCTTCAAGCAAATACAATTGCCTATCTTTTCAGGTTTCACCCACCATACTACGTTTCTTTCTCGCGTACCCATTATGGGAAAGAAAAACTTGATTATGTTCTCGCAACCACACTAAATGAACTAGAACAAAGAAATGTTGACGTTCTTAACTTTACAAACAAAACCTTACTAGATCTGTTTATATAAATGTATTAGAACTACTCATGTTTATATATTTACAGTAGATGGTTTTACTAAAGATATTGTAACTTAAAACATACATTGCTGTTTTTTTCTTAAGAACACCGTAGTGTACATAACTACTTTTGGTAATCGCATTGTATATACTGTGGCTATATAGAATTGTTAGATGTTTTGCCCTGTCACTACTGCTGTACGGGTGAACAGAGCATAGTCAAGCTGCACAAGCGCTGCTTTTTTCTCTTGTCCCCTATTTTTGCAGTGACAATGCGCTGCATTGTCTGAAGCGAAAATAAAATTTGATTTGTCTGATTGATTGATTGAAACACAGATTCTACCATAACAAGGCTTGTTCACCAGAAATTGGATGCGGTGGCTCTTACTACCTGTGCCCACCCTGCGCAAGACCACTTGGCAACCACTCTATAATCCGAGCCGTCGTCCGGCAGGGGTTTCCCAACATAAGCTTGCTACCTTCCTTAACCACTCACCTTGCACTCCAGCCCATATGGACTCCCACCCACAACAGCTGATTCTACTTGTTGCTGCAACCTCTTCAATTCCCCGATTTTCTCCACTATATCGTAAGCCAGCTGAGTGGTGCAGCACACAGTATACACACTTGCCCTCACAGATGTCGAAAAATTTCCTCTAGCCTACGGAAAACAAAATATAGTTTCGGGTAAAGAGCCTTACTTCGCATGGTTTGTGAGTGTATATAGATGACGAAATTGACAGGGATATAAAAATATATACAATTGTTGTCACGCGTCACTACTACGTAGTTCTCAGGCAATCATTATCACTCGCCGCATGAAGTTTTATGCAAAAAAAGAAAAAAAACTCAGAGACGCAAAGAAAATCTTAGCTCGCCTTCAACACACTCATCTTACTTGTCGAGAGGAGGTGCGAAGGGTCATACTGGCACTTTTAACCTGTGCACGAGCCTGCATAAGGACAGTGTTAATTCTTCAATTACGTTACAACATTATTACGCATGACTTGTTATCTATTTACGTCTATCTGCTTCTGTGGTGTTGGCTGCGTTTGTGTACGCAGCTTGCCTATCCTGTTTGTGTCAACTTAGGGCCAAAAGGGAACAAGAGACAGTGTTCATTACATAAATTTAACATTCTGCAGTCATTATGACCTCACTTGACCTTAGTCTGCTGCCTATATAGCACCGTAACAGATAACTTTGGTGAAGGCACAACGATGTTCAATAAGGCAGTCTACAATATTCATACACGCGTACTCCTTTCCCATGTTAAGACTAACTGGTGCATTTTCTTTGATCAAATAAATGGGAAGTAGCAAAAACAATCTCCTTTCTGAGTGAAGAACGGCAGCCATGAGTGTCACAAATATCATCTAGTAGACGCAATGGTTAAAGGCTAAAACAACGGAACCCCAACCAGACAATAGCTTTCGTTAGGGGCTTTTTTTCTCCCGTGGTGGCAACTTCCCCTCGGCAATCTGCTATGTACAAGACATGGTACGCGTGTTTATACTCACGTGGCAATAAATCTGGCGTTTGTCCTCGGCAGCTACCGCACATTGAGAGGCCTCTCCAGCCTCACACGTTTTCCACGCACCGGATTGCCTTATGGTCCACGCTCCAGCGATCACCATCTCGCTTTGCGGACAAAAATCGGTTGCCTCATGTTTTTGTGCTTTGCCGTCTGCCGACCGTTTTCGTGAGTAGAGAAGGCTTGCTTTTTAGTATTTTATTTTTTTTCTGCATATTTTTTGACACGTCTGCACATCCATAAGGGCAGCCATTTGATGTTTTTGAACTTTAAAAAGTTTTGGGTTTACCATTGCTAAATTTAAGAAAAAAAATTTGCACATCCACGTACAGAGAGAATCGATGAAATGTGAAGCACTAATGAGAAATGTTGATATGTCATTTTAAAATCAGCACAACGTTACGAAGTGGTGGTAAATGATGACGTACATGGCTTCCATGTCATGATTATCATGTTTGGATGAGTCGTTTAGCTTCGTCACCTATTCTCATCACGTGATATTAAATTTAGTGTATGTGGAGCTAGTGAAACGACCACGAGCACGCTATGAGTGGGGTATGTTGTAGTGTTCTTACATGACACGCGTGACAGGATGATCATGTTTGCACCATTCATATACTTTTTTCATCCATTGACGTCACTTAACACCAAAGTAGGTGTATGGGGAGCTAGCAAAACGGCAGTGAGCGCATCACGAAGAGCCCAATATACTCCAATGTAGCGTTGACGCGCACGCACGCTGGACACAGTGACGCGAGCACTCTATAGTCTGACGCCAGGAAAAGCCGGCGCAACAAGCGTACATCGGCGCGGCACGACGGCAACCGGTGCGAAAGGCGACATGCTGCATTTCGCGCCTATGTGTTACACAAACAGCACTGCGTCTCCCTCTTTTCGTGAAGGAGTAGCGCCGGACGCGCTGAAACGCGCATGCTTCAAAGAAACACTACGCGGCGCGCGCCGGCGAGCATATGGCAGGACCGGCGCCTGGCGCCGCAACGCGGACGTGACGCGTCAAAATGAACGCCGGTGAGCACGTGCCCCACGTCACGTAGAAATGTATTGGCAGCTTTACTGTGACATATAGTCATGTTGTCTCATGACACACATCTCATGATTATCATGTTTGCATCAGTCATATACCTTGGTCATCCAATGGCGTCACGTAATACCAAATTAGGCATGCAGTTTAGAGCTGCAACGATTCCAGCCATTCACAAAAAAACTGTATGCTGGTGTGTGAACCTCATTGAATTTTTTTCAATAATTATAGAAAATACATTTGAAACTTACCTTAAGTAAACTGATATTCAGATATAGGCTATGAACTTTAGAGCTATCTGAGACCTCAACCGTATAGTTGTACAAATTTTTTTCATATGGTACTTCTTTCCAGTATTTGGCCAACCAGAAGCAAGTGCTCAATGAGAAATGCTTGAAAGAGAAACAACAGTGCCATTTCTTGCTTGTGCAAGCAACTAAAAGTTGAGAGCTAAGAGTTCGTCTGTCCACCTCACAGTGCCCATGTGGTTTGCGGACGCTAAAATTGCGCCATGAGTTATAACCGGCTCAGCCAACTTTTATGTTCACTTCAGAAAGACATAACCTTCGCGTGAAGATTAAAGCGCCTACACCAAAAAAGACCATTATAAAATTCATTTTCCTCGTCAACTCGATCACGTATTGTTTGAGTCGGTGTAGCACGCATGATAGTTTGACCACGCAACAAAACATGGGCGCCTGCTTTCGCGTTACGCACTCAAACGTGTTAATCGCTTAACGCAAGACTACCCCTCAAGTGCACTATGGGAGGCCAAAATAAATCTCGTGCTCTGAGTACCAAGTGAACGGACTCATTACGCATATACGGGATCAACCCACTTCACTATTACATCTCGTTTCCACTCCCCGCCGCGCTGCTCAGAACTAATCTCAAAGAAGTAGTTGTCACTTTGCGTCGTATCCACTTAGTTTCAATGTCACCTACTGTACTTTAGACATCCAGTTTGTTTATTCATACAATTTTGTTTTCAATAAAGGCCAATTTTTATCGTAGCTATTGCGGTATTGCGTGTCCTGCTCTTTCTCTACGTGCCCCGCCGCGGTGGTCTAGTGGCTAAGGTACTCGACTGCTGACCCGCAGGTTGCGGGTTCAAATCCAGGCTGTGGCAGCTGCATTTCCGATGGAGGCGGGAATGTTGTAGGCCCGTGTGCTCAGAGTGTGGTGCACGTTAAAGAACCCCAGGTGGTCGAAATTTCCGGAGCCCTCCACTACGGCGTCAATCATAATCAAATGGTGGTTTTGGGACGTTAAACCCTACATATCAATCAAAGTTTTTCTCTACGTGCGTTTTTATAGGCTGCTTTCTTACACGTGAAAATATAATAACATACCAAACTTTAAGTACGGCTTTGTGTATATTCAGGAATATGCATAGAGATATGTAATACATGTATCGCAAACAAAACTACAAAGCAGTTTAATATAATAATATCAAGCACTGCACTAACAACGACTAGACCAACTTTATTGGTGTGATCACAGAGAAAGAAACAAAATAAGTTGAATGTATTTTAAGCGTGGTCTTGTTGCAATATGTTTATATGCATGTCTAGACACATTGACGCACGACAGAAGACGAAAATGCCACAGACGTTTACTCCAAGATAATATGCCTCTGTTGAATGTCTTATAAAAAAAAAGATTCAGAGAATTGTCTTGACTTAGTTCTTGTTGTCTCGGTGCATTAATGCACTCGTGTACATAAAGGACTGTTCAACCAATTTACTACCATTTTCACACTGCCTTCTTTCTCTACAAAGATTCATGTGGTTCTAGATTTCGTTTCTTTTTCAAATGAACTGCTCTCAAAACATCATTAAAGCGAGGCCTTGATCTGATGCACGTCCGTCCCTTCAGAGAAAGGTAACAGCTACGCTCCAGTGACAAATCATTGCTCATTTCGCTTCAATGAGCGGCAGCCAAGCTGGTCGATTTGACCTTATGTCGACCTAGATAAGGATAAATTAAATTCGAAATTTCTCGACATCATATTACTCTTCCTAAAGAATACCTTACCTCAAATGAAAAAAAAACAATACCTTTATGACATACTTTGAGTGCCCTGGAGAGCTTTATTATTGAAAAAAATACTCTGTTTTAGTCATGCTTGTCCCATAACAAAGCCTTGCACTTTGCATTCTGTGTGAAAAAGGAAAAAAATATTATGTTGAATGATGATGGGTTCAGATAGAACGCAAAACTTACATTTGGTAGTCACAGCTCACAATTTAGAAGGTGTGGTGGAACGAAAAAGAAGCATTTTTACTTCGGTAAATGAAAAAAGCTTCGACATTTATAAGCCTAAAATGTAGAGACTGTGAGCGCGGACCACAAGGAGGAGTTTCAATGTGGGAAGGGAATACATGTGTAGTTCTTACCGTCAATATATTAGGTAGATCTAGAATTAAAAAGCCATTGTGTGCAAAAGTAAACTTTTGTGACTTTCGTAAATATATAAAGTTAACATTAGAATGTGTAATTTTTATCTCTTTGCCGTCTCCTGTAACTTTTCGCTCTTCCATTCAATTCCAAAGCTTCTTCGCCAGTGACTAGGTGTGTGGGAGATGCAGGGTCTCAGTCAACGTGATCTCCATTAAGGGGTATGAAACTGTCATGCCCAGCCATTTAAACTATCTGTCTCCATCTTTCTTCAGGAAAGAGCTCCACCGTCTCCGTCTCCTTCGGCACCTTTTTGGGATAAAGTGCGTAAGGAATTTATTTCAGGAACGTCTCACTCCTTCGTGTTTTTTTTTTTAGTCGGCTGTTGCGGGTTTTCGCGTCTTGCCTCATCAGCACAAAAGGTAGACCTAGAAAGATTGATGGTACTGTTTTGTTTGTTGAGTTAAGGTGCGGATTATCCACTACCGCCCTTCCAATTTGAGTGCCCCTTTATTAATGAAAAACTTGCATTTGCGTAACCTCCCTGTCCTTCCTCCTTCCTTCCTTTTTGCATGTGCGGAGGTCTGCTTACTATATCATGTTTTATTCCTTCTTTAAACTGGTACAAATCATATTCTGGCTCCATGCGTAATCGATTTTCATTATGCTCTTGATATCAGAACTTTATTTACTTTTATACGCTTACAGAATTCATAGGCTAATATACAAAAGCTACCGCTCTCTCCAAAATATCCACGAGCGAAACTGCTAAAAGTGTCTTGGATATTTTGCAGTGTATTGGCATCATGAGAGTACATTTCTTCTATGGAAGCTTCTCTAAACCAGTGAAAACGTGAACAAAGTCGATCAAAATATAAACCCCCCTGCATACATTATGAAAGCAGAATCTGCATGTGGATACGAAAATGTTCGCCTTAGGTCAGTCAGCAACTGTTTGTGGATAGGGCTAAAGATTACACGGGTTATTTTTCTTTTTGTGCTAGACTCAAGAAACGCAGAACAGCTAATACCGAGAAAATGGTCCGACATACTTGAGCCCTATAGGAAGCAACGATTCCACTATTCACCTGCTAACAAGAGGCCGAGTAGAGAGAAAGCGGTGACCTAGAGAAGGCTACAGGCAGGCACCTATTTGCACAGTAGACTGCTACACGCGATGTACCCCAGAAACTACAGCAGGAACTGTCAATACTTCCCGGACTCTGCAAACACCCTGTACTACATAATATGGGGCTGTTAAAACAACCTGAGTGCCCCGCCAATGGACAACCACAGCATACAAGAAAATGCAGAAGACCGGTGCGAGCCGTTGCTGACGTCGGTAAACCCCGAGGACCAGCTCTGTCTAGTGGAAAGGGCTGAGGATTGGGTGGATAGCCATGGCTACATGGAATGACATAGACATTCCTCTTTGGGCGAAGAGAATGCGCGCCTGGTAGCAAGTTATGTTTCACTCTCACTCTCTCTCTTCCCTTGGAACAAAAAATGAAGAAAATATAGGTGTTGCAGATAGTTTCGTCACCCCAATCTTTCTTTTCTTATTCAAATAATTGATACGACTAGTGCAACGAGCATGAAGTACAATTCAAGAGTCAATGAAAATCCCATTGAGCCCTTTTGGGTTCGAGATGAGTCACCAACTTGTCCTTCAAAATTGATTGAGAGATGAAATGAAATGTACAGAGGAAAAGAAAGACCAGGCAGATGGCACTAGTGACACAAGGCAAAAGGCGCGATGTAAGTGACCGGTTGTTAGCTGGTATTGGCCATACGAGATGATGCGAAGTTAGACGAAGTGATGCGGAATTCAAGTCTCTGTCGACCCTTGACATTTCTTTCGTGCAACATCGTAGACTAGATTAAACGAGTCGTGTCTAGCAGTCTTGCATGGCAACGCACCGCGATTCCCAGCAGGTGGCTTCCTCACTGTGAGTGCGAATCTTTTTCCCATCTTTCCATGCACTTGTCTGGCATCGCCAGCTGCCGTCACGTATCTCTAAGGAGAACAAAGGAACGCATGCACAGTTTCTTGTGATGTCACGTCTGTCGCAACAAAGCGGTTTCACGTAGTGAAGCGATTGCGTGGATGCGGGCTGGTGACGGAGCAGTGTATGAGCTAGCAGAGCAGGCGCGCAGCTCTGCAACGAGTTGCTACACGCAAGGTGCGGTGACGTCATCGTGGTGGGTAAATTCGCGTTAGACAGCTCACAGCATGCCTAAACAGCTTCGTTGTTAAAATTATGTTCGAGAAGCTGTGCTTACCTCGATCAGTTAACGTCGAGGACATATGTTTCTATCTTCATCTGAAATAACGTCAGATTTGTCTTCATTATTTCTCCTAAAGGCACACTGAAAAAAGTAGAAAATAAAAAAGGTAACCGTAGTTTTATGTATCAGATTTTTTATCTACTCTGACCGTTTGTTTTTTCTTCAAGTGTTCCTTTTTTTGTACCATTGGTTCCTTACTTGTACTTCCATTTCGAACTGCACATACGGGTTCACATTCCAATTGGGCAAGCAGCTCTTCAGAAGACATGAGCATATTTTGATTGAGTTGTTTTCTATTCTTTGATTGTGTGACAGCATTTACAGAGGAATATTTGCTGACGCTTGTAGAATGAGTAGTGTGACAGCTTGATGAGCTATTTCGTTCCACTCTATTGATGAAAGTTACTCCTTTAAAAAAGAAAAGAGAAAAAACATCGTGCGCTGGCATTGGAATGAAAATCTCTCAAGACGTAAAAAAAAGGTTATACTATGTCATATTCGAATCCTTTTTTTTATGAACCTAGCAGCCCCAGAGCTGTTTATAATGACAGGCACAGTTCTCTTCTTTATTCAGTTAGAAAAAAGTATCCTAATATAAAGGCTCATAAATCACCCGCCAAGCACAAAGTGTACTTTCTGGACTACGTCCGTATACTATTACGGCATCTGCAAAAAATTAAAGAACAATCCTGAGGTACGCTTTTCTGGTTGCCCACCCAGGCTTGATTGTCTTGTGGCTGTTGTCAGAGAAGTGTACAAGGAAGGGAAGAAAAACGGCGGCATTTAAAAGTAAGACTTCTAAGGCACTAAATTTCTCAAGTTTATTTTGAGTCCGAGGACAAAAGAGTTTAACGTAAAGAGGGCGCTGTTTTTGGTTTTCTCCCTATTATTTATGCCTACAAATTTCAAAAGAAATGGGCTTTCAAGCATCCAGCACCAAATTGACATATAAATTTGAGGGTGATGCATAATCTTGACTCACTTTGCAAGGCTCGCATACAAGAGCTGCTGACAAAATAAAAGAAAAAATACAGCTACAGCGAAAGCGCATCAGCAGTTGGCTGCTCTATGGTCATTATGACACGAAACAAATCGCTTCAACATTAACGCAGTTTTGTTACTCGGTCACTAGAATATTGCCCCAAACCCAGTCACTCTTTTCTGAAGCGAAAGCGTACACAGAAAGAAGTCACTAAAAAAGATTTCAAATCACCGGCCTTTATGAACCTCTCGTTATAACTTCAGCGCAGTAGTGAGCGCTGTGTGTAACCTCCAAAAGCAAAGGCTTTGGAATATGAAAAGAAAGGTTGTTTTTCTCGCCGAATACACTTTCGTTTCGCTTTAAGCACAAGAAAAAATGCTGAAGCTCCCAAACAAGGGCAACCTGTTCTGTGCCCAAGCAAAAGTGCCTTCTTCGTCACATCTGCTAGCACTGATTAAACTATTTGCTTAACATTCATAAAATTCATGATTGTTCCCCTCTCTCTCTCTCTCTCTCTCTATCCTAAAATAATGCCTAATTAAAATTTTTAAGGTTGGCAGTCTATGGTAAAAATCAGAATTCCGATGTTCTAACATCAACATAGAAGTAAAACGCCAATTTAAGCCTACAAACGCTCCCACGATCGCTTAGCCATTTTACACATTGTATCTTATAACAAGAAAATTCCACAGCACTCTGAATAATGAAGTGAGTACTTAGTGAGAAGAGTTGGACGGGTTATACATTGATAAGAAGGTAGACATTTTGAAAGCTTGGGAAAAGGCAACTTAGCTTCCATTTAGCATTGATTAAATAATACAACTGTCGGCAACACGTTTTTTTACTCTAACTCACCTAATAAGTTGTTTTCTGTGTGATTATATCAAAACAGCGTAATTGACATAAAGTTTCAAGCTTTAGTTGTGAACTTCAGAGGACTGATTAATATCTGCGGTTTAACGTCCCAAAACCACCATATAATTATGAGAGACGCCGTAGTGGAGGGCTCCGGAAATTTCGACCACCTGGTGTTCTTTAACGTCCACCCAAATCTGAGCACACGGGCCTACAACATTTCCGCCTACATCGTTAACGCAGCCGCCGCAGCCGGGATTCGATCCCGCGACCTGCGCGTCAGCAGCCGAGTACCTTAACCACTAGACCACCCTGGTGGGGCAACTTCGCAGGACAGTTTGGTATACATATGTTTTTTTTTTCAATTTTATTCATATCTGCAGAATTTATCACTATTCTTTCGATGTATGTTGCGCAATGCGCCACGGAGTGCGACATGAATAGTTTACATTGGCAGCCCCTGGGAACAGTGGCAATTGACAGATAGGAGCACATTACCTTAGGGGCCCGTCAATGAATCATTGTGGCCCCGCCGTGGTGGTCTAGTGGCTAAGGTGCTCTGCTACTGACTCGCAGGTAGCGGGCTCAAATCGCGGCTGCGGCGGCTGCATTTCTGATGGAGGCGGAAATGTTTTAGGCCCATGTGTTCAGATTTGGGTGCACGTTAAAGAACACCAGGTGGTCGAAATTTCCGCAGCCCTCCAATATGGCGTCTCGCGTAATCATATGTTGGTTTCGGGGCATTAAACCCCACATGTCTATCTATCAATGAATCACTGTGAGCGTGGTCTTAGCGACACTGAGCTCAGCTTATGTTTTGCTCACGGTAACAAGGATTTTAGTAGTTATATATCAGGCAATATTTACCACCTAGTTTTTATCTTGCTAGATAAAAACTAGGTGGTAAATACTATTTATTACTATTTAATAATTATATTAACGATTTAGTTCAGAGCCATCCGACCTGGCGTGGTCTGTTAAGTTATTTGCAGACGATTGCCTAATTTTTAATACCATAAATTCTATCTCTGACCAGCGGTGACTTGTGTGAGAACTTAATCTACATAAAGAATGGTGTAAAAAGTGGGAAATGGTAATTGATTTTGGAGACAAAACTGCATATTTATGTCTGAGTAACAAAATCCGAAAACTGGAGGTTTACTTATATGTAGGTGGATACGCTATCAGGCAGTAGAAGAATTCAAGTACTTGGGCGTAACGATTACATTGAAGCTTAGACTGGACAGCACATATTGATGGTATATTTCTGCTGCCAGGAGAAAAATTAGGCTTTCTAAAATATAAATTGGGTCGTTCTTCTAGTTCACTAAAACTTAGAGCCTATAAAGTCATAGTTCGTCCTTCTCTTGAATATGCCAGCATTGTGTGGGACCCCCACTCTGCTGGTGATATACAGAAAATAGAAAAAATACAACGATTAGCTGCTCGATTTATATACAACCGGTATAGATGTCGCGATTCGCCGTCAGCCCTGTTGCAGGATGCGAACCTCCAACTTTTGGCCGATCGAAGGAAAACTACACGGCTTAATTTTCCGCCTTTTATACTTTTCCAGATCAGGATTGCATGCACCAGATTACATAACACAGGACACAACCAGGGCTTCACGTCATAAACATAGTCGTAGCATTACACCTATATTTGCACGCACTAACATTTACAAGTATTCATTTTTCCCGAGAACTGTCTCTGATTGGAATGCTCTGCCCCATGATTCCCCTATGCTCGACACGCCGAGATGAAACTTATACCCTTTTCTTGTCGCTTTAGTCTGCTTCTTTGCCTGTATTTGTCCCTTGTTTTTCACGAATTTTTAATGTACATGAATTTTGTTCTGCAGTGAATGTATACTGCAGCGGAAGTGTATGTATGTAGAAGAATTTTGAACTGTATTGCCCTCTCCTGCATGGACCATACTTGGTCCGCAGTATGTGATAAATATAAAATGAATAAAAATAAAAAAGTCCTACAGCATTAAAAGCCTGAATTACACTTGCAAAGTTCAATCGTGTCTTTAAAGTGCCTCACTATTGGGTATAACCTTGCCAGTGTTACTTTTAAGTGCTCATGAGCATATTTATTGTTAGCGCGCTTGGTGATAGGTAATATACGGCATAATTAGACACTAGCATGCTTTCGATGATGGTATTTCAAATGAGTAGTACCACATTTATTGCATCCACAGCAAAACAAGAACGTTATCACAGCGTGGCAGCTTGGGCTAGTTGGTATGGCATGACGATAGTTATAGCGCGAGAACAAAATGACTTTTGTGTATTTCGTGTCCTTCTTGTCTCTGTGTCGTCATTTGGTTTTCGCGCTATAACTATCGTTATCGCAGCCTTTCTTACCAAGGACTCGCATAAGCACGAAGTATACCAGTTCACTGGCGGCATTGCGGACATGAAGCGTGCTAGAGCCGTAGGAAATGTTTATTCTTCTAAAGCAGTTGCACTTGCTAGTTTTCTTGCTTCCTCCTTGTTTCAAATAGGTTCAGTTTTGCATATGGTTCTAATCTTTGCGATTGACTTCTTTGCAGGTATACCTTATACATGTGTACACGCAATGCACGTTCTGAAATCATTAAATGCAAAGAAGGTCATCAGAACGCTTTCAAACGGCATTGCGGTGGTATGGCCAGGCCTCATACAAAAATACATGTCCACACAGGAGAGTTTATAATGAGGCATGCATTTCCTTCTCGCAGTGTAACTCGATTTAGCCTTTAATCATCGCAGCCTAGGTTCACGACGATGGCTAAATGACTAGGCTCAGTGTCTGGCAGCTGCTGTGAGATAATGAGTATTGTTTCGAAGAAATATGAAAAAAAACGTTTTCGCATTTGTTGCTTGCCTTGGCTGCGTGATGTTAACGATCAAAAGCTTGCTGCACCCTGCGACAAAGTAGCGCCAGCAATGTCGAAAGTCGGTGAATTACACCACATTAGGCAGTTAAACTTGAAGCTTGAGCAATGAGCAGCGCGAACACGAAAGCATCGCAATGAAAATGTGCGCTGCCATAAGTCTGATGGTATAAGTCCAACCATCTTACTCTTTCATGATAATTTTTGGTTCACGCAAAGTTGAAGGGTGCGTGATTACAAGAGCGACCAGATGTAAGCGGCTAGATAGATAGATGCACAGATGGACGCCAAGATCGCTTACAGTACGCAAAAAAATTCTTCTAATTTAAAATGCTATAACTACTTACAATAACTATATTGTTTACAGGCATGAATTGCGAGGAATACATTGCTGAACACACGGCCTTCAACTTAAATGTAACCGATGAATAAAGCAGGAGACCATGAAAAATATATTGTTTCAGGGGGGATGACAGAAAAAGACGTATATTAAATATTTAAAGTCCACAGTAGTGCGGGCGAAAGCAACCAAGATGGCGAGAGCAGGCACCACCTAGTCCTTTTCTTCTTCGTCCTTTAGGTGAGCGGCACATAACATTAACCTCAGGTGGCCAAGGCACCGTCTCAGTGCAGCCGGAGAAAGATGGTAGTGAAAGTGGTTACTATACATGTGTGTTGGGGGAGTCAGATTTAGATAAGGTTCCAGACGGACAACATGAACAATGTCCGTGCGGGATGTGGTGGACGAGAACGAAGAGAATGGTTCGATTTCATACGTGACGTCAGTCAAGTGGCAGTGCACATCTTATGGTCTGGAGTACGGGAACAGCAGCTTCTCAAAAAGCCCAATACGGTGTGCTGAAGACCACAGGAGGACAAGAGATCCTGGAGAAAAGTGGTCGTTTTGGTGACGGCTGTCATAACGAGATTTTTCGCACGCTTTTGAGTCACTTAGCCGAAAGTGCGCAAGTTGACGTGCATGGTCGGCGCGAGCTATTGCTTTTTGACCGTATTCAATGGGTGAGTACGACGAAGAAGGCTTCATAATGTCCATAGGCAAAGTTGAAATTCGGCGAAATAAAAGAAAGAAAGGTGAATAACCGCCATCTTTCGATGTATGTGGCGCGATGCGGCACGGAGTGCGACATGAATAGTTTACATTGGCGGCCCCTGGGAACAGTGGCAATTGACGGATAGGAGCATATTAACTTAGGGGCCCGTCAATAAATCGTTGTGGCCCCGCCGTGTGTGGTCTAGTGGCTAAGGCACTCGGCTGTTGACTCGCAGGTCGCAGGCTCAAATCCCGGCTGGGGCGGCTGCATTTCCGATGGAGGCGGAAATGTTGTAGGCCCGTGTGCTCAGATTTGGGTGCACATTAAAGAACGCCAGGTGGTCCAAATTTCTGCAGCCCTCCACTACGGCGCTCTCATAATCATTATGGCGGTTTTGGGACGTTAAACCCCACATATCTATTAATGAATCATGTGGGCGTGGTCTTAGCGACAACCGATCTCAGCTTATGTTTGCTCGCGGTAACAAGGTTTAGTATTTAATATCAGGCAATATTTACCACCTAGTTTTTATCTTGCTAGTCCTACAACAATAAAGACTGAATTACACTTGCAAAGTTCAATCCCATCTTTAATGTGCCTCACTATTGGGTGGAACCTTGCGAGTGTTACTTCTAAATGCTCATGAGCCTATTATTGTTAGCGCGCTTCGTGATTGGTAATATACGGCATAATTAGACACTAGCATGCTTGCGATGATGGTATTTCAAGTGAGCAGTACCACAGTTATTGCATTCACAGCAAAACAGAACGTTATCGCAGCGTGGCAACTTGTGCTAGTTGGTATGGCATGGCGATAGTTATAGCGCGAGAACAAAATGACTTTGTGTCTTTCGTGTCCTCTTGTCTCTGTGTCGTCATTTTGTTCTCGCACTATAATATCGTTATCGCAGCGCTTCACCAGGACTCGCATAAGCACGAAGTATACCAATCACTGGCGGCATACGGACATGAAGCGTGATAGAGCCGTAGGAAATGTTTATTCTTCAAAAGTAGTTGCACGTGCTAGTTTCCTTGCTTCCTTCTTGTTTCAAATAGGTTGAGTTTTGTATATGGTTCTAATCTTTGCGATTGACTTCTTTGCAGGTATACCTTATACATGTGTACGCGCAATGCACGTTCTGAAATCATTAAATGCAAAGAAGGCCAACACAACGCTATAAAACGGCATGTGGTAGTATGGCCAGGCCTCATACAAAAAATACATATCCACACAGGAGAGTTTATAACGAGGCATGCATTTCCTTCTCACAGTGTAACTCGATTTAGCCTTTAACCATCGCAGCCTAGGTTCACGACGATGGCTAAATGACTAGGCTCAGCGTCTCGCAGCTGCTGTGAGATAATGAGTATTGTTTCGAAGAAATATGAAAAAAAAACGTTTTCGCATTTGTTGCTTGCCTTGGCTGCGTGATGTTAACGATCAAAAGCTTGCTGCACCCTGCGACAAAGTTGCGCCAGCAATGTCGAAAGTCGGTGTATTACACCACATTAGGCAGTTAAACTTGAAGCTTGAGCAATGAGCAGCGCGAACACGAAAGCATCACAATGAAAATGTGCGCTGCCATAAGTTTGTGGTGTAATGTATTATTCCATAATTTAAACGTAAATATATACAAGTGCAAAGTCTGTGAGCAGACTTTCCAGCAGATGAAATCTTTGCATGGGGCAGTTTTTGGAACCTCATAAACTCCAGCACAGTTTTCTAGGTCACATGCAGGGGCAATCACGCAAACAGGTGTGTATATTTCAGTCGCATGACAATTTCTCCCTCGCTGTTTTGGGGTCACATGTATGTTTCATACGTTTATCGTAACATTGTGTTGTCAGCTTTTGTGTTCTTTATACTTATACTAAAAAAGGAAACAAATTCTGAGATAACACGTACCGTGTCAATCAACGTTACTCGAAGCATGCGGAAAGAAGGTGACCTTGTTGTCTTTTTTTCATTCTGACACGTTATTAAAAGATGCTAAATATATTTAGGAAGGTTTCACGTACAGATATACGTTAAAAAATGCAAGATGTTTATATAACCAATTGTGGCACTTGCGCCACAATGCCATCAAGAACACTAGTAACACCAGAAGCGATAACCTAAATGAATCACAGGTGCTCGTGAGGATGGTGGACATGGACACTGCTTCATAAATAAACTTCAGCGCTTGACACCTAATTACGATTGACGTTAACACGACGTGACGGCTGTATCATAGGAGTACATATGTATTGTTTATAAAACTCGATAGCCAGCAGTGCAAGTGCAATGGACGTTTCATGAACATTAAATAGGTTATACTTGAAAATAAAGTTTCAAGCTTTAGTTGTGAACTTCGCAGGACTGATTGATATGTGGGTGTTAACGTCCCAAACCCACCATATGATTATGAGAGACGCCATAGTGGAGGGCTGCGAAAATTTCGACCACCTGAGGTTTGTTAACGTCGCACAAATCTGAGCACACGGGCCCACAGCATTTCTGCCTCCATCGGAAATGCAGCTGCCGCAGCCGGGATTCAAGCCCGCGACCTACGAGTCAGCAGCCGAGTACTTTATCAACTAGACCTCCGTGGCGGGGCAACTTCGCAGGAGAGTTTGGTATACATATGTGTTCTTTTTTCAATTTTATTCATATCCGCAGAATTTATCGCTATTCTTTCAATTTATGCGGCGCGATGCGGCACGGAGTGCAACATGAATAGTTTACATTGGCGGCCCCTGGGAACAGTGGCAATTGACAGATAGGAGCACATTAACTTAGGGGCCCGTCAATGAATCACTGTGGCCCCACCGTGATGGTCTAGTGGCTAAGGTACTCGGCTGCTGACTCGCAGGTCGCGGGCTCAAATCCCGGCTGCGGCGGCTGCATTTCCGATGGAGGCGGAAATGTTGTAGGCCCATGTGCTCAGATTTTGGTGCACGTTAAAGAACGCCAGGTGGTCCAAATTTCTGCAGCCCTCCACTACGGCGTCTCTCATAATCATATGGCGGTTTTGGGACGTTAAACCCCACATATCTATCTATCAATGAATCACTGTGAGCGTGGTCTTAGCGACACCGAGCTCAGCTTATGTTTTCCTCGCGGTAACAAGGATTTTAGTAGTTATATATCAGGCAATATTTACCACCTAGTTTTTATCTTGCTAGTCCTACAACAATAAAAGACTGAATTACACTTGCAAAGTTCAATCCCATCTTTAATGTGCCTCACTATTGGGTGGAACCTTGCGAGTGTTACTTCTAAATGCTCATGAGCCTATTTATTGTTAGCGCGCTTCGTGATTGGTAATATACGGCATAATTAGACACTAGCATGCTTGCGATGATGGTATTTCAAGTGAGCAGTACCACAGTTATTGCATTCACAGCAAAACAAGAACGTTATCGCAGCGTGGCAACTTGTGCTAGTTGGTATGGCATGGCGATAGTTATAGCGCGAGAACAAAATGACTTTCGTGTCTTTCGTGTCCTTCTTGTCTCTGTGTCGTCATTTTGTTCTCGCACTATAACTATCGTTATCGCAGCCTTTCTTACCAAGGACTCGCATAAGCACGAAGTATACCAATTCACTGGCGGCATTACGGACATGAAGCGTGATAGAGCCGTAGGAAATGTTTATTCTTCAAAAGTAGTTGCACGTGCTAGTTTCCTTGCTTCCTTCTTGTTTCAAATAGGTTGAGTTTTGTATATGGTTCTAATCTTTGCGATTGACTTCTTTGCAGGTATACCTTATACATGTGTACGCGCAATGCACGTTCTGAAATCATTAAATGCAAAGAAGGCCAACACAACGCTATAAAACGGCATTGTGGTAGTATGGCCAGGCCTCATACAAAAAATACATATCCACACAGGAGAGTTTATAACGAGGCAAGCATTTCCTTCTCACAGTGTAACTCGATTTAGCCTTTAACCATCGCAGCCTAGGTTCACGACGATGGCTAAATGACTAGGCTCAGCGTCTCGCAGCTGCTGTGAGATAATGAGTATTGTTTCGAAGAAATATGAAAAAAAAACGTTTTCGCATTTGTTGCTTGCCTTGGCTGCGTGATGTTAATGATCGAAAGCTTGCTGCACCCTGCGACAAAGTTGCGCCAGCAATGTCGAAAGTCGGTGTATTACACCACATTAGGCAGTTAAACTTGAAGCCGGAGCAATGAGCAGCGCGAACACGAAAGCATCACAATGAAAATGTGCGCTGCCATGAGTTTGTGGTGTAATGTATTATTCCATAATTTAAACGTAAATATATACAAAGTGCAAAGTCTGTGAGCAGACTTTCCAGCAGATGAAATCTTTGCATGGGCCAGTTTCTGGAACCTCATAAACTCCAGCACAGTTTTCTAGGTCATATGCAGGGGCAACCACGCAAACAGGTGTGTATATTTCAGTCGCATGACAATTTCTCCCTCGCTGTTTTGGGGTCACATGTATGTTTCATACGTTTATCGTAACATTGTGCTGTCAGCTTTTGTGTTCTTTATACTTATACTAAAAAAGGAAACAAATTCTGAGATAACACGTACCGTGTGAATCAACGTTACTCGAAGCATGCGGAAAGAAGGTGACCTTGTTGTCTTTTTCTCATTCTGACACGTTATCAAAAGATGCTAAATATATTTAGGAAGGTTTCACGTACAGATATACGTTGAAAAGTGCAAGATGTTTATATAACCAATTGTGGCACTTGCGCCACAATGCCATCAAGAACACTAGTAACACCAGAAGCGATAACCTAAATGAATCACAGGTGCTCGTGAGGATGGTGGCCCTGGACACTGCTACATAAATAAACTTCAGCGCTTGACACCTAACTACGATTGACGTTAACACGACGTGACGGCTGTATCATAGGAGTACATATGTATTGTTCATAAAACTGGATAGCCAGCAGTGCAAGTGCAATGGACGTTTCACGAACATTAAATAGGTTATACTTGAAAATAAATTGTTCCGAGACCTGGCTTTGTGGTAGAATGCTTGATTGCCACGCAGAATGCTGGGGTTTCATTCCTGCGGGACCTTGACATTTCTTTGCATTCATTCGGTCATCGGTGTCGAAGTCTGGTTTTCCTTAACGCTCACGTGTTAGAAGTATCCACGTAAGTTCTTGTCATTTCTGGGTAGATACCCAAGTGTAAGCATGTGGGAGGTAGTGGCCCTGGTGCCGTATCTGGCCACTACCTCCCACATGCTTACGTCCAATAACTCACGGCCCTCAGTCCCCAGCAGCTGCGAAGCAACTGACCACGGCGGCGGTCAGATCTGCAACGCAGCAGAGGGTGCTAAGAATCTCTGGATCCGGACAGGCCGCCATTGGAACCTGAACTTGGCAACGTTTAATGCTAGAACCTTATCTAGTGAGGGAAGTCTAGCTGTACTATTCGAGGAGCTAGAGGGTGTTAAATGGGATATAATAGGGCTCAGTGAGGTTAGGAGGACAGATGAGGCCTATACGGTGCTACAGAATGGGCACGTCCTTTGTTACAGGGGCTTGGCAGACAGAAGAGAACTGGGAGTGGGGTTCCTAATTCACAGAAACATAGCTGGCAACATAGCGGAATACTATAGCATTAATTAAAGGGTGGTAGGTATCGTAATTAAACTGAATAAAAGATACAAGATGAAGGTAGTACAGGCTTACGCGCCTACATCCAGCCATGATGACGTTTCAGTTGGAAGCTTCTATGAAGACGTGGAATCGGCAATGAGTAAGGTAAAAACACAGTATACTATAGTAATGGGCGACTTTAATGCAAAGGTAGGGAAGAAGCAGGCTGGAGACCAGGCAGTAGGAGATTATGGCATCGGTACTAGAAACGCCAGAGGAGAGCTACTAGTAGAATTTGCAGAACGCAATAATTTACGGATTTTGAATACCTTCTACCGAAAACGAGAAAACCGCAAGTGGACATGGAGGAGCCCTAATGGCGAAAATAAGAACGAAATAGACTTTATAATGAGTGCACACCCTGGAATCGTGCAAGATGTGGAAGTGATTGGCAAGGTACGATGCAGTGACCATAGAATGGTACGGTCTCGAATTCGCCTAGACTTGAAGAAGGAACGGCAGAAACTGATACGCAAGAAGCCAATAAATCATAGCACTGAGAGGGAAAGTGCAGGAATTCAGAGTGTCGCTGCAGAACAGGTACTCGGTTCTTAGTGAAGAAACCAACCTTAGCGTAGATACAATGAATGATAATCTGACGAGTATCATTACGGAGTGTGCAGTGGAAGTTGGAGGCAGGGTAGTTAGACAGGACACTGGCAAGCTTTCCAGGAAACGAAGAACCTAATTAAGAAGCGTCAAATCATGAAAGTGTCAAGTACAACAGACAAAATACAACGGGTAGAGCTTTCGAAGTTGATTAATAGACGTAAAGTATGCGATTAAGAAGGTATAACATGGAGAGAATTGAACACGCTCTGGAAAACGGAGGAAGTGTCAAAGCATTGAAGAGGAAACTTGGGATAGGCAAAAGACGGATGTATGCACTAAGGGACAAAGAAGGCAAAATAACTACCAATATGGATAGGATAGTTAAAATAGCGGAGGAGTTTTACAGAGATCTGTACAGTAGCCGAGACAACCACGACCTTAATACTATAAGAACTAGCAGTAACCCAGACGACACACCACCGGTAATGATAGAAGAAGTCAGAAAAGCTTTGGAGAGCATGCACAGAGGCAAAGCTGCTGGTGAGGATCGGATAACATCAGATCTGCTGAAAGATGGAGGACAGATTGTGTTAGAAAAACTAGCCACTCTATTTACGAGGTGTCTCCTGACGGGAAAAGTACCAGAGTCTTGGAAGAACGCTAACATCATCTTAATACATAAGAAAGGAGATGACAAGGACTTGAAGAATTACAGGCCGATCAGCTTGCTCTCTGTAGTATACAAGCTATTTACAAAGGTAATTGCTAGCAGAGTAAAGAAAACATTAGAATTCAATCAACCAAAGGAACAAGCAGGATTTCGAACAGGCTACTCAACAATTGACCACATTCATACTATCAATCAGGTAATAGAGAACTGCTCAGTATAACCAACCCCTATACATAGCCTTCATAGATTACGAGAAGGCGTTGATTCAGTAGAAATATCAGCCGTCATGCAAACACTGCGGAATCAGGGCGTAGATGATATAATAAACATTCTGGAAGAAATCTACAGGGGATCAACTGCTACCATAGTGCTTCATAAGAAAGCAACAGAATACCAATCAAGAAGGGTGTAAGGCAGGGGGACACAATTTCCCCAATGCTATTTACCGCGTGCTTACAGGAGGTTTTCAGAAGCCTAGAATGGGAACAGTTAGGGATAAGAGTCAATGGAGAATACCTTAGTAACCTGCGCTTCGCCGATGACATTGCATTGCTGAGTAACTCGGGGGACGAATTGCAACTCATGATTACGGAGTTAGACAAGGAGCAGAAAGGTGGGTCTTAAAATTAATCTGCAGAAAACGAAAGTAATGTACAACAACCTCGGCAAGGAGCAGCGCTTCGAGATAGGTAATAGTGCACTTGGAGTTGTGAAAGACTATGTCTACTTAGGGCAGGTAATAACCGCAGAGCCGAACCACGGGATTGAAGTAACTAGAAGAATAAGAATGGGGTGGAGCACATTCGGCAAGCACTCTCAAATTATGACAGGTAGTTTGCCACTATCCCTCAAGAGGAAGGTATATAACAGCTGTATCTTGCCGGTACTTAGCTACGGAGCAGAAACCTGGAGACTTACAAAGAGGGTTCAGCTTAAATTGAGGACGACGCAGCGAGCAATGGAAAGAAAAATGGTAGGTGTAACCTTAAGAGACAAGAAGAGAGCAGAGTGGATTAGGGAACAAACGGGGGTTAAGGATATCATAGCTGAAATCAAGAAGAAGAAATGGACATGGGCAGGGCATGTAGCGCGTAGACAGGATAACCGCTGGTCATTAAGGGTAACTGACTGGATTCCCAGAGAAGGGAAGCGGGTTAGGGGGAGACAGAAGGTTAGGTGGGCAGATGAGATTAAGAACTTTGCGGGTATAAATTGGCGGCAGCAAGCACAGGACCGGGTTAACTGGCGGAACATGGGAGGGCCTTTGTCCTGCAGTGGACGTAGTCAGGCTGATGATGATGGTGATGATGATGACCCAAGTGTTAATCACCTGTGGCACATACCCGAATACCACTGGCACTTATAAGCGCGGAAGTATGTGCCAGTATCTGGCGGAAAGTGTTTATCGACGAAGGGGACGGGATTTTGACAATATTCATGTGTTGATCTGCGCGCTATATTCGTCCAACCATCTTACTCTTCCATGATAAATTTGGTTCACGCAAAGTTAAAGGGTACATGATTACCAGAGCGACCAGATGTAAGCGGCTAGATAGATGGATGCACAGATGGACGCCAAGATTGCTTACAGTGCGCAAAAAAATTCTTTGCATTTAAAAAGCTATAACTACTTACAATAACTATATTGTTTACAGGCATGAATCGCGAGAAATAGATTGCTGAACACACGGCCTTCAACCTAAATGTAACCGATGAATAAAGCAGGAGACCATGAAAAATATTGTTTCCGAGGGGATGACAGAAAAGGACGTATATTAAATATTTAAAGTCCACAGTAGTGCGGGCGAAAACAACCAAGATGGCGAGAGCAGGCACCAGCTAGTACTTTTCTTCTTCGTCCTTTAGGTGAGCGGCACATAACGTTACCCTCCGGCGGCCAAGGCACCGTATCAGTGCAGCCGGAGAAAGACGGTAGTGAAAGTGGTTACTATACATGTGTGGGGGGGGGGGGGGGTGTCCGGTTTAAGATAAGTTTCCAGACGGACAACATGAACGATGTCCGTGCGGGGTGTGGTGGACGAGAACGAAGAGGATGGTTCGATTTCATACGTGACGTCAGTCAATTGGCAGTGCACATCTTATGGTTTGGAGTACGGGAACAGCAGCTTCTCAAAAAGCCCAATACGGCGTGCTGAAGACCACAGGACAACAAGAGATCCTGGAGAAAAGTGGTCGTTTTGGTGACGGCTGTCGTAACAAGATGCCGTCGCGTAGCACAAAAAGACGAAGGGATGACTCGGGAGCTGTATAGTGAGGCGGTCGATAATGTTGCGAAAGAGACAGGTCACGTCGTTGCTCAGCATAAATATTGAACAGGCCAGTTATACCAATCACAGATGGAATGGTATCGTTCGCCGAAGAGTCTGGTGGGTCGACGGGATAACAGAAAGGCAGTAGGTGTCTTGATGCAAGCGACCAGACTTGTACACAACAGCGAACGTGTACTCTTGAAGTTGTAGTGTCCAACAACCAACTTGACAAGCCGGATAATTAGTGAAGACTGCCGGCATAAGGCATGGTGATCACTTAGGACGTTGAAGGGTCTGCCGTAAAGATAGGGACAAAATTTCCCGACAGCTCAAACAAGAGCAAGGCACGCCTTCTCGGTTATAGAATAGTTCCGCTCAGCTGCGGAGAGGAGGTGGCTGGCGGAAGCAATGACGCAGTCATGACCACGTTGATTTTGGCCAAGAACGGCGCCGATACCATGACCACTGGCATCGGTGCGTACTTCGGTAAGCACAGAGTCATTGAAATGGGCTAACATAGGGGGTGACATGACTCGGTCAACGAGATGAGAAAAGGCCGACGCTTGGGCAGGTCGCCAAAAGAAAGGAACGTTCTTTCCCAAAACACACGTGAGGGGCTGCACAATGACTGCGAAATTTTGTAAGAAAGCGGCGAAATACGATCACAGGCCGTAAAACTAGCGAACGCCTTGGAAGAACGTGGAATAGGGAAGTTGGTGACAGCACGCATTTTTGCTGGATAAGGTCGTATACGGTAGCGTCAACACGATGACCGGGAACGGTGATCTCTCGGTGGCCCAAGTGGCATTTCGAAGAGTTGAGTTGAAGACCGTGGTGTGAAAGAATTGCAAAACAGCCGCCAAGCGTTGCAGGTGACTGGTGAACGTCGGGGAGAAAAAGACTACATCTCCAAGTATCACAGCCTATTGACCACTTTAAACCCTCAGTAGCGAAACCATCATGCGCTCAAGTGCTGTGGCGCGTTTCACAACCCGAAGGCGTGACTTTAAATGGTGTAGACCATCGGGTGTAATGAAGCCGGCTTCCCCAAGAATTTTCATGGACAGCTATTTGCCAATAGCCTAACGAAGGTAAACAGAAGAAAAGTACCGTGAGCCATGAAGGGAATCAAGGGCGTCGTCTATTCGCGGCAAATGGTAGACGTCTTTCTTGGTGATTTTGTGGTGCCGGTAGTCGACGCAGAACCGCCAGGTTTTATCTTTCTTTTTTTACAGGTACCACGGCCGACGCTAAGGGATCTAAGATGGCTAGATGATGTCCTTAGCGAGCATCTTGTCAACTTCCGTTGAATGACACTGCGCTTGATCGCCGAGACACGGAAAGGGCGTAAATGAATAGATCTTGCGTCCGCGTTGTCAATTCGGTGGATCACCAGAGATGTTCGCCCAAGTTTTGGTGAAGCGAAATCAAAAACATCGCGGTATGACGACAACAGAAGGCGTAGGTCAGGCTTTGCGAAGGGTCCCGTTCCGGGGAATCATGTTGA
>NW_023607170.1:0-34337 GCF_013339725.1 Rhipicephalus microplus
GAATCTTTGCGAGGCTTCTTTGCACTTGGAATCAAGTAGGAAGGATAGTCCTTGAAGAGAGTAGGTTTGGAGTCGGGAAGAAGTTTTCTGATACGACACGCCGGCACATAGTCTCCATCGGCAAAATGTCTGCTGCATACGACAGTCGATGCAGACTTGTCACTGATGATAAGGTTGTCTCTCGCAATATTCTTTTCCCGTTTAGCGCGCATATCAGCAATGCTCGGAAAGTGGAAAAAAACACCGGGTGTTTTACCCGAGCGGGATACAGAACACATCAATACACAATCGCACAGCTAATATATATACGTACAACCGTCTTCTTGAGTCGAGAAATCGTTATATACTGAACACTGAGGAAACACCGAACAAAATGCAGCTGCGGTGATGGGCGAATTCCAGAATAAAACAAGCCATGCTAGAGAGAAAGAAAAATTGATTGATTGATATGTGACTGGTTTAACGTCCCGAAACCACCATATGAATTTGAGAGATGCCGTAGTGGAGGGCTCCAGTAATTTTGACCACCTGGGGTTCTTTAACGTGCACTCAAATCTGAGCACACGGACCTACAACATTTTCGCCTCCATCGAAAATGCAGCCGCCGCAGCCGGGATTCGATCCTGCGAGCAGCGGATCAGCAGCCGAGTACCTTAGCCACTAGACAACCACGGCGGGGCGGAAAGAAAAATTGACAACAACCTGGTTGTAACACTAAGCCACAAGACAATTGATACGGATTTCTTAGAAAAAAAAGCTGCTTACATGCCGGAAAGTTTGAACGTTGTCAGTTTTTCTTTCTGAACACTTTTTCCGTGAACTCGAAGGATAGCGCAGAACTGATTTGCACTAGAGAGCTTCAGTTCCAGGCCAAACGGCTGACGAGTGTAAGCAGCAGCGTTTTTTGCATTTTTCATGGGTGGAGCTTGCTGTACAAAGGAACACAAAAGAGCTTGGGGTCCCCGGAATAAATGTTTCCAGGTGGCGTTAACACCGTGACAATGCTAGCTTTAGCTAAAGTTAGCATATACAGTAACTCTAGACAATGCACACCACTACTCTCAGGGCGTGCCGTCCGAAGGATTTATTCAGCAGCAAAAACCACCTTTCTCTCTTTTTTAGTTACTTTCTTCCTATACAGAGTTATTTTTAACCATTAGAGTACAACTAGCGTACGGGTTTCAAAGAGCTATCAAGAGGCAGGCCGTAGCTTTTAGCCCTCAAAAACACTCCTAACGTATTTGTAGAAAAAAATAGAAATAGCTAGTAAAAAGAAAGAGTGCTCGTCAATTCTGTAAGCGATTTCTCCTAATTGTGACCTCGTTGTCCAACGAGACCAAGGGTCAAACGTATTCGGTGCTCTCTGCGTGCAGAACAGGTGCAGCGTTGTTTATATATCTCTCTCTGGTCGTTGCCAGTGTTATATGCCTTCTGAATTATGCCCCTAATTAGCCGATTCTTCCACATCTTTACTGTGTTTCAGCTTCTATTATCCACGAGCACATGCATACGTACATTAAGCGGCAAGCCGTCTGAGAAGATTAGTTTTTTTAAGTAGACGATCTTCCCTCTAACCCCGAATTCTTGAATAATCCACCTCAGCCTCTTCGTCGAGAGCCCCTCTTCCACGGTTTCGCATCGACAAACACTCTTTTGCCGTGTGCGCGGCGCAGGAGATGAATAGATGGATGGATGGATGCCATGAGCGTCCCTTTTATAACAGGGTGGCGACATGCGTGCCACGAGGCTCGCAAGAAAGATAATGAAAACATTCTATTTATGTTGGCCTAATGCCTTATCTACTTCGTTTAAATCGATCTTATTATAACAAAGAAAAATGTGAATATATGTTTTATCTATCTGCCTCTTAAGGCAGAATACCTCATTTTCTCACTATTTCGGTCCTTTATCTATACTTTTCTGCCATGAATACTCTAACCGTCTCTTACTTGCTTCAATCGCGGACGTGTTCAGCTTTCCATGTTTGTCCCTAAAACTCAAAGCCTTATGCAGGCTTGTACTCACACGTATATCTGTGTGGATATCGCCACATTCAATCAGAACATGCTCCATGCAAGGTCAGGGTCGCAGTGCCCCTATCGCCGACGGGTGGCGAAACGTACTCAAAAACTCTCGCATTAGTTTCGAAACGGGTGAGAAGGCCGTAAGAAATGCGCGCAGGTGCAGTCTAGCCCTGCCATGGAAGCGAGTACCAGCTTATTGTAAAAGAAACAGAGAGAAAGTGTCGCACGCTGGTCGCTACCAATCTTTATTGCTCTAGAAGTGTTTTTGTACTCTTGTGAGTTTAAATGATCAATCTGTAAAGCATAAGCAATTCATCTTCAACCCGTTCTATCAGTACGTGAATTAGTTTACTAAGCGTGGCACCGTCCGATTCATGGCATATCCCCCGGAGTGGGTTGCACGAAGGTGTTGTAGAACCAGCCAGTCAACCATTCGTTCAGTGATGGAAGTTCTATTCACTTGACATGGAAGTAGATCATAGTCGGGCACCTGGTATGCCCTTCATTCTGACTGCTGTGGCTATGGCCGAGGAACTTCTAAACCAAGACTCATTGATCATCGTGCTTTTCATTTTTATTAGCTGCACACAGTCAAAACGGAGGAAAGTCGAAAACGTATCCAAGAAAAACGTGGTGCAGGAAGAGATTTACCAGACAGTGTTCTCAACATTGTTTTTCATGTGCAAGCGATTATATTAGCATAAGGCTATTAAGAACGTTAGCTTTAATGAAAGCTTACTAAGTTTACTTGAGTATTTATTTATCAATTCTCTGATATACTTACTAATGTTTTTATTACCCTCGGGGTGCATTTTTTTCATAAAGATTGCAATCATCAGTGAATAGTCAGTGAATACATTGATCTGGATATAATAAAAGCGTAAAGGAGGAATAGCATGGGTACAGATATTATAGCATAACAGCAATATTATAGCAATATAGGAGAAATGCGCAAGTGCAGAATAAACACAAACATCATGTATATAAATTCAACATTGGTGCAGCCACTGTATACGCGGAATAAACGAGTGGCCTGAGTGTTCAGTGCACAGACAGCTGGGTCAGTCAGTGTAGGTTTACCAACGCTGCTCAAGGTTATTCCTGGATCGAGTAGTGACGCGCTGGATATCGTTCTCGTGAAACCTGAAAGGACTCAGAACTACAGCAAGATCGCAAGCTACAGCGCAGGCAGGGAGGTTAACGGGAGCTCAAGCGACAATGTTAAGAAGAGAACAACGAAGGCGACCACCGGCATGGTCGTCACAGTGCTTGTATTATACTACGCAACATCGGCCATACCATGCTGAATGCGCCGGTTCTCGTCCGAATATAGTATGTTGGGTACAAATTGCGAGGAAGATTTCGAAACCAAGCTAGCTCTAAGCCAGAATTTCCGTCGACTTCACTCTTACTGTCGTCACACTGGTTACTATGACCTTTATTCGACATCATGCCAAATTGTGGCCAAAGCAACGCTAGAATTCAGCCCAAGTCGGCGGACATCAAACAGGCGAATAAGAGACCCACCTAACTAATTTCGATGCTTAGCTCGATGATGAAACATTCTTTTTACAATAGTCGGCTCGATAAGATGGGTGTATATTTTAATCTGGCCGCACCGCTCTCCCTATTTCTCCTTCTCAATAGCTAAACTAAAGAAAAAAGTATATATGCGGTCAGCACGCAAATCGGCGTAAATTTAAGTTCAGTTCCTTCCATAAATCAGGGTTTCCAATGCGTGGTATAACGCATAGACAGATGATTGATAATACGGAACGTCAAAAGATATAAAA
Organism: Rhipicephalus microplus; assembly: GCF_013339725.1. Lineage (NCBI taxonomy): Eukaryota > Metazoa > Arthropoda > Arachnida > Ixodida > Ixodidae > Rhipicephalus > Rhipicephalus microplus. The sequence goes on from NW_023607170.1 coordinate 3,818, forward strand.
GATAAAGACTAAATGTATAGAACAAAGGCTTGTTGAGCTTCACAATTAATCGTGATATCCTCGCACAGACGAGTGTCACCAGTGCCACCCAAACATTGTGCTCTCACGGTGATGGATTATTGTATGTACCCGCCCAGCCGCGCTGGTCTCGGCTGCTCGGTACTCGGCTGCTGACCCGCAGGTTGCGGTATTGAATCTCGGCACCAGCGGCTGCATTTTCGATGGAAGCGAAAGTGCCCTAGGCTCGTGTAGTAAGATTTGGGTACACGTTAAAGAACCCCAGGTAGCAGAAATTTCTGAAGTCCTCCACTAGGACGTCTCTCATAATCATATGGTGGTTTTGGGACGTTAAACCTCACATATCAATCATTATTGTGTGTGCCCGATAGAAAAGAAGCAATCGCGCGTTCTCGGATAGTTAGGATTTATTGTCGTGGTCCAAACTTTTCAAATTGAATGAGTTCGTTATGCCAAACGCCGTAATCACTGTATACTACAGAGCTTGGATCACCTGGTGTTCTTAAGCATTCACCTAATGCGCCGTTCGTTCTTGTCGTAAATTGCGCCAGGTTTCAATTTTATATTAAAAAATGGGAACAAATCTCCATAACTCTGTGAAAGAAGACAACTTTTCCTGAAAACCACTTTTTTGCGAATGTTCTGCAAAAGCCAGGTTGACAGGGAATTGAAAGCGAGACAGAGGAAATATAGGTCAGTGCTGTGTGCGTCTTCTTTTGTCTTCCAGTTGTTTTTTGCGCTGTTTTATAAATTAGGAATAACCAAGAGCCACAACACTGCGTTCTTTTCCGTGTTTCCTCACTCGTTCCGTGCCGCATGGTTCTGCATGCTTCTTACGATGTACCAACAAGCCTTTGAGAGCAGGCTCTTGACAGGAAATAAACCTATGATTGTTGTGATCATAATTAATCAGTTAGTGTGAAGTTCATTGCAACACTACATGCGTATAGGGCGATATGCAATCACCAATTGTGTCTGCAAAAATATGCGGCCCTGCAGGGAGGAGTGTGGGTGGAGATCGGCTTTCATAAGTAAGGCCTCTGCTCTGAACTCTCATATTTCAATTAAGTTGAGCAGCGTAATTGCTGGCGCGAAATCGGGAGCGTTTGCCAGTGAAAACTCTCCCTGTGTTACGCCTCTATACTCTTCACTTGCGAAATTTCAGTGGTGGTTACCGACACCGGCCTTGAGCAGCCTCATTCGGATCATGTTAGCGTTCTGCAGCCTGTCACCTAACTTTTATATTTGTAGCTAGTACGACAAAGCATGCAATAGACTGCCAATTTCATTGGACTATGTGTCTGCTGTTGTTCCGGCAAATTTATCGCTAACGTGCGCTTTCACTAGCATATGCTGCCATTCATGCCCTTTATAGACAGGCGTTTCCTTGCAGTTGAACGCTCTGGTATCGCGAGCTCAGGGTGTGCGTGTGTGGCAGTCCACGCCTCGATCTGACTGCAGTACAGTCACCGGAAATACCGTCCCAGCTGGGCGCAGCGTTTTCCTTCCGGCAGCACGCACCTTGGGAAGTCGGTGTGCGCGTGCCCGTTTAATGTACGTACATCGCCAGTGCAGGGCAGATCCCCTGTGATGGTGATCATGACGTAAGCAGCGGCACTCAACTAAAACACCTTAGCCAGGTTAAATTAGCGTAAATGGTAAAAACGGGACCATGTTGCGTGCGTGCACCCTGTGATTTGTACTATTCTAGCTATTTTTCAATGTTTTCACCCTATATTTCAATATTTCACCCTATATGCACTTCACCCCCTCCTAGGCTACGCTAATGTTTTCACAGTGCTAAAGGTTTGTCCCATGCCTATGTAAATTACGCGTTCATAATTTAACTACGGAGCTGTTTAAGGGAGACCTGCACCCCAAATTTCGCATGCCGTTTTATTAGCCCTTTGCTTGCTGTATATGGTATTGATTACTGCTGTGGCACCAGTGAAATCGGCAAGAGAGTAGCGTTTGATACTTTAATTTGTAGCCGAAATGAGAGAGAGATAAAGATGCAAGGAAAGGCAGGGAGGTTAACCAGACGCACATCCGGTTTGCTACCCTGCACTGGGGAGGGGATAAAGGGGAGAAAAGAGGTTGCAGAAAGATGAGAAGGTACACACAATCACGAGCACACTCGGGGAGCACACACAGTTTACAGGCGGTCGCTCAGGTTTGTTGACTTAAGGTAAAGTAGCCGTGCTTTAGTTGCTTTCTGCGCAACTGAGGCAGATGCCCAAGGTCCTAGTATCTTCTGCACACAAAATGGTCCGGGGTCAAGTCGATTCAAAACCATCCGTAGCTGGCATCGCTGTGTGTCGTAGCAAGCGCAGCTGCACAGGACGTGTTCGATGGTCTCTTCATCTCCGCAGTAGTCACATGTAGGAGTGTCTGCCATACCAATGCGAAAGGAGTACGCCTTTGTGAATGCAACACCCAACCAAAGGCGGCATAACAGTGTCGCATCGGAGCGGGAAAGTTGTGTTGGTAGCTTTAGCTTGAGCGAAGGATCCAGTTCATAAAATTGACACCTTTGGAAGCTGGTAGACGACCAGAACGTGCGTGTGAGATCTCGAGCCAGCAGGTAAAGTTGTCTTGCTGCATCATTCCTTGATAGAGAAATCGGGACTACACGGGTTTCTTCATGGGCTGAGTGGGCTGCATCATCGGCTAATTGATTTCCGGTAATACCGATATGTCCAGGCAGCCATTGATATATAATATCATGCCCTCGTGCTAGAGCTTAATGATGGCAATGTCTTATTTCTTGTACCAGTTGGTCATGGCTCCTCCTACGCATGGCAGACTGCAAACTCTGAAGCGCTGCCTTCGAATCACAGAATATGACCCATTTTCCTGGACGTTCTTGAACGAGATATTGTAAAGCAACCCTTATAGCAGCAAGCTCTGATGCCGTAGATGTAGTCATATGCGACAACTTAAACTTGATTGTCATTTCTGCAGCCAGAATTACAGCGGCACCTGATGAGCTGCTGGATGAGACGGACCCATCAGTGTATATCTGCGTTCGGTCTAAGTACAACTCATGTAATAATAGCAGTGTTGCTTGCTTCAATGCTATACTCTGGAGTGACTGCTTTTCTTTTTGATTCCCGGAATTTCTAGACGTACTTGCGGCTGGTCGAGGCACCACAAAGGGCATGCCGTTCTCGCAGCTGGCGTATATCCTGATGGAATGCTGTTTAGGTGCTTGGCTATGACGTCTGAAAACGTGGCACGTGGTCTTCCGGAAGGTAGAAGAGCCAAGTGGTGGTCGGGGACATGGCTAGCATGTCGAATGTGCGCTCTGAGGCAATCCACAACTATATATGTCCTGACCGAATGGTCTTTGGCAAGCATGATTGTGGCATAAGTAGAAGCGCATCGGGGCAGTCCTAGGCAGATACGCAGTGCCTGACCCTGCAAACTCTCCAATGAATGAATATTCGATTTGCAAGTGTTAGTCAGTACCGGCAAGCTGTAGCGCAATAGAACCAGAAATAGGGCCCTGTACAGCTGTAGCATGGAGGCCACAGAAGTTCCCCATGCTTTACCGCACAAGAATTTCATGATATGCACAATCGATAGTAGTCTCTTCTTCAAGTACGCACAATGTGGGCTCCACGAAAGACTTCTGTCGATTATTATGCCCAGGAAACGATGCGTCCGTGCATATTTGACACTCTGCCCATTGATGTAAACAGGGTATGGCGTCATTGGTTTGCGTGTAAACGCCATCAACGCGCACTTCGCAGTTGATATATTTAGGCCTTGTTTCTGAAGGTAGGCTGTTGTGAGGGTTGCTGCCCGCTGTATTCGTGCACGCACCTGAGGGCGAGTAACTGCAGCACTCCAGAGGCAAATATCATCGGCGTATATGGATAGGCACACCGACTTTGGCAGAACCTTCACCAGACCAATGAGGGCCACATTGAACAGTGTGGGGCTTAAAACACCTTCCTGAGGTACTCCGCAGTAGGTGTAATGTTGGGCAGTTGTACCCTCATATGTTTGTACAAAGAAACCCCTGCCAGTTATATAATTTTTTATCCATTGAAACATTCGTCCACCAATGCCCATTGCTGCGAGAGAAGTGAGGATGGCATCGTGAGCTACATTATCATATGCACCCTTCACGTCAAGAAAGAGTGCCATTGATATGCGCTTGCGACTTTTTTCTTGTTGAACAAATGTTGATAAATCAAGGACACAGTCAATGGAGGAGCGGCCCCGACGAAAGCCTGCCATGCAAGAAGAGTATTTGGTGTATCGTTCCAAGTACCACTCAAGACGAAATAGAACCATTCTTTCCATAACTTTTCCAAGGCAGCTTGCGAGGGCAATAGGGCGATACGCTGTCAAGTCCAATGGTGATTTTCCCGATTTTAAAAGTGGTATTAATCGACTTATTTTCCATTCTCGGGGAACACTGCTGCTGAGCCAGGAGTTGTTGAAGCATATTAAAAGTTCTTTTCTAGCTTTTTGTCAAAGGTGTCCCAACGCACTATAAGTAATACCATCAGGACCTGGCGACGACATGCGCTTAGAAGCGACTAACGCACCTTCCAGTTCTTCCATGGTGAACGGAGTGTCCATTTCTGATAATCGCGTCTCAGGAACGATCACGGCGTCGATGCTCTCGTTCATAATATTCCCGGCAACTCTCGTGCAAAATTCTTCAGCCACCTCGAGCTCTGTTTTTCCATGATGGAGTGCCAAAGCTTTAAAAGAGTGCCGTTTTTGTGGAGAGGAGCGAAGACCACGAACTGTTCTCCAGATATATGACAGCGGTTTATGAGGGTCTAGAGATTCGCAGAGTGCTTTCCAGCGTTCGCTCTCCAGTTTGTAAATGCGTCATTGAATCTTTTTCTGGAGCCGCCTTGCTTCCCTCAGATCGTAAATTGATCTTGTGCGTCTGTATCGTCGTTCAGCACGCCTTCGTATAGCTCGTAATTTTTCCAGTTCGATGTCAAACTGTGTTACTTTAGACGAAAATGGTAATTTACATTTGGACGCTTGCATAGCTTCCACTATGGTATTTTCCAGGCTGCAGGCGAGGCCTTCTTGGTAAGCGTTCTCAACACGCGATGCAAACATCGACCAGTCAGCGCCAATTGCAACACCGGAAGAGAAATTTTTTATGATACCATCGATCGTCACGCAGGTGGGTATGTGATCACTCCCATGAGTCTCAATATCGCAAAACCACTTAACTTTGTGAGAGAAGCACCGTGACACCAATGTCAGGTCAAGGCAACTGCCATACGTGAGACCCCGCAGATATGTGGGGGTACCATCGTTCATGATGGAAAGGTCGTAATCGGAAGCGAATGTAACAATGTTCCGGCCCCTGGTATTCATTCTAGTGCTCCCCCAAAGCATGTGATGGGCGTTGAAGTCACCGGTGATGATCCAAAGCCCATCGGTTCTCATTAGGATGTCTTTTAATCTGACGCAGTCAAATCGCGATGACGGAGATATATATCCACCAATAAGCGTGAACGAAACTGCATTCTTCTTCACACGAAGACACACGTACTGATTGTCGTCATTTGAACTTATTGGGTGCGAAAGATAAGTCAAGTCTGTGCGAATGTAAACAATTACTTTGCTTCGTTCTTCGCAAGCGGCTGAACAAAAAGCTTCATAACCGGACAATCTATAAGGCGTTGATACGTTTGGTTCACATATGACAAGTATAGGGAATTGATTGGCCCGAACAAATTGGCGAAAGTCCGAGATACGGGACTTCATGCCTCTGGCATTCCACTGAAAAATCGACGCACTTTTAACTTCAGTGCAGAAGATGAGATTTTCTTGAGCCATTGGGCTTATACGAAGTTAGCAAGAACTGGTATCAGTGCATCCAGTATTTGCAGTGCACTCTTAGCAGACGGAGATTGTATGCTGCTCAGTAGCGTGCGAATCGTGGCAATTAATGATTGCACGATTGCAGCAACTTGCCTGTCTTGGTTGGAAAGATCTCGAACCAGCACGATTGCAGTCACTTGCCTGTCTTGGTTGGAAAGATCTCGAACCGGGAGCGCGGACTGGCCGTCATGAAGCTCCTTCGGTTCGCTTGATGCTGCTTCCCTTTGAAGTGCAGGCCACTTTGTCGCAGTTAGGGTATGCTCACTGGCTTTGTCCTTTACAGCCTTTCCCACGGCATGTGGTCTGGGAGGCAAAGGAGGTGGTACTGATGAGGGATCATGCAAACGTGTCGAGGAGGTAGCGAGCGTCCTCGAAGACCGACGTCGACGTGAACGACGCCTTCTGACTTTAGCTGCGGCTTCTCGATGAGATGAGTGATCGCGCACCATCTCCTTCAAGATGGCAATTTCCTTCTGAATCCGCGGGCAGTCCTTCGATGTGGCTTCATGGGATCCATTGCAATTAGAGCATTTCTTGACAGTTGCGACGCACTTATCCGCTTCATGGTGCTCGGCGCAGCGGTGGCATACCACCGAATTCTCGCAGACGCTGCTCACATGTCCAAGTTTCATGCATTTACGGCACTGGAGAGGCTTCGGAATGAAAGGCCGCACAGCATGTCTGAAGTACGCCACCTTCACATGAGAGGGGAGTGATGTGCTTTTAAACGCAATCTTCACACAGCGAGACTTGCCTAGCCGGGTGATATCAACAATTGGAGTATCAGTTGTTGACTTGACAAGAAGTTGTAAGTCCTTATTGGAAATAGCGATATCAATGTCGTAGATCACGCCGGTTACTACATCACATCCCAAGGGAACATGAGAGCGCACCTGGTTGCCGTCCAAGTCAGTTACACTGCGCAGAACGCCCAACGCACTGGCGTGCAAAACGTCCACAGCCAGTATATTCTTTCTGGCGTTCACTCTTATGTCCGTGATCTCATTTGGCACAAGCGTTTCCAGAGACCTTGACACAGACTGTCTGTTAAGGCGTTTCATGCTGACGGTAGGAAGTGCAGACAGAAACAGGATGGTATAAGTGTTCGATTTTGGCGCTTCACTTACAGTTTGAATAGTTGAGGATGAGGATGTCCTCATGTTCCTTCTCTTCGCCTTGCGGCTCAGCACAGGTTGGAAACCGTCATCTGAGAAGTCCTCACTGCTGAGATAGTAAGCATGAGTATCTTCACTGTCGCTGTCGCTCGCTTGTCCCATCCGCTTCCTGGAGGCGGTCGCCGCTGACGCCGCTGGTGCCGGCAGGCGCCCGGGGTGGTCTACTTCCATCCCCTCCAAGGGAGCAGCGGAAACTGATCAAGAGACTTAAATTACAACTGAAATACGCCGGAGTTAGCAGAAGTAGCTCCTATTCAAAGCCGAAATGAGTTTTTGCACCAACTGCACCACCTCACATCAACTTTCCGCTGCCGAAAGTGACGTACAGAGCTTATGCTATTCAATGTTATTGATCGAAAATAAAGAATATAATGCAGATGCTTGCGATACTCAATAGACGTCAGACTCTGCCCAGGCGGCGCGGTGAAAAACGCCGCCATCAGCGCCCCCATCGCCGCGCCGGCCATATATGGATAGTGCACAGTGAGCCGTCCGCAAACGAACGTGCATAGGCCCTCCTCTTTTGTTGGTCTTTAGGCATGATTTCCTGGAAATCTAAGATCTGGCAAGCTTCTTTCTTCAATTCAACCTCTCTTCCTAACAGTCGGAGGAGGAGGAAGGGAAGAAATGAAAGGCAGGGAGGTCAACCAGACGCACGTCCAGTTGACCTCCCTGCCTTTCATTTCTTACCTTCCTCCTCCTCCTCCTCCTCCTCCTCCTCCTCCTCTTCCGGCTGTTATGAAGAGAGGTTATAAAGTCGGAAGCTCACCAAAACGAAAAGCGGGCACAATGCAAAATATGTTTTATTTATTTCGGCGTGCTGCAACTGGCAATTTAAGTGCAAGCGAGCATCGCATGAAATCAAGTTCGAGGCAATCACTTCAACGTGCATTCTGTAGCGCCTAAATGCATTAAACTTAGGCATACACATGATGCCAAAGTGATGAAGTGCATAAGCTAGCAATCTATGCGAGCAGTGGTACGAAGCTCCCTTTATCCTGCACGAATGGCCCTGGTCATTTTCGCTTTGCAGTTGCATTCTCCATCGACTTCTCTTCTTGTGCATTAAAATGTTTTATTGTATACGCATGCTCGAATGCCCTGTTGACTGTTGTCTTCCGTTTGTATATAATGCAAATAAGGATACATGCGTGTCCACTTTGTCAGTGTACAACAATAGGCAAAACCGATGCCTCCGAGATAGCTCCGGTAATCGCGGAGACCAACGGCAGGAAAAACCTGATTGCGGTCGCGATCATTTTGCGATTTACCTGTATGACACTCGTGTTCGCATTTCCCAGTTAAAGCTGGGACTTGGAGCCTTGAAAGCCCTACGTGCATAATGGTGTGTGGTGGCGACAACTTCAGATTATCGGTGGTCGCAGCATGTGCGATGTTTATCGCGAGCGTCATCTGTCTACTGTTGCACGACGCGCATCGCGGTCAAAGGGTATGTTAAGCTCCATAATAAAAGTTACCACGGTTCTCTGTCAAGTATACTCAAAACAATAACAGGAGACCTACATTATCGCACTGACTCAAGCGAACGGCTGTGGAGAACGCGAGTAATATCGCTTGCCCAATACGTTCGCAATGGCGTGTATTTAGCGCTCTCGCCATACTGCTTTGCGAAAGCTGCGGGAATCAGTAATGCTGAAGTCATTTACGTCCGTAGCAATTCACAACGTAACAGTAGCGCAGACCGGGGTTTTTTTTTTCGTAGAGTGCGGAGCTGTTGCGTGTGCTCTTGTTTTCGCCGTCATTCAGGCGAGTGAACCAGCAAGCACTTCACGGCGGTTCGGTGACGCGTCCGACTAGCGGAGAGAACTTCGTAGCGCTTTTTGTTAGCGTTAAATGCGCAAATACACCTAATATTTAGCTCAATCGTTGTTTCGTATGCTGTATTTAGTTGCACCTGGTTGCGCAGCAAACTGTGCAATGGATTCTGGCTTTGCACTACTCAAAACTGTGTGGACAGGTGGCGCTGTGCGTCCGCAAAACTCCAGAGTCTGATGTCCATGGGAGGAATTTGCAAATTATGTGTTTAACGCCTGTTAGCGCTGTGAAAGAGAAACCAATATTTGCATCCGTTTGAGTCTTTATAGCAGAGACTTATGGCGTATATTTTGTGCACAACAAAGTGACGTTAATTGTCACAAAAAATGGATTATCGAGTTCTAAACGAATACGATCAATCAAGCTCAGCTTGGTAGTTTTGTTTTTAGCATTCCTCTAGCTATTGAAGAGAGGGGGAAATGTAGGTTACAGCGACAGTGCGACAAAGATAGATGCGTCTTCAGTTGTGTGTCGCTTCCTTAGCTTGTCCATTTCTGGTGTCCGTACGAATGATACGACGTGCACACGTTTGAAAGTTGATAGCTTGTGGTGAGCCTCGAAGGCATAATTAATTGTGGCCGCTCGATTCTCGCCGCTTTAAAAAAGGTAAGCTATATTACAGCAACTCTCAGTTTACAGCGCCTGAGGGCGCCGTGTGCCGCAGGCCGCGGGTGACGGAAACGACGCCGCTGCTGTTTCTTTAAAGACGAGAGTCTTTCTTTTAGTATACTCATACCAGCACATGGAGTCGCAGACGTTCGACACGTGCAGAGCCCGTGGGACTCCCCGCTCCCCTCTAGTCTCTCGTCCCTGAAAACACCATGTACGGTTGTCTCCCTCTGTTGCCCCGTGTACATCGACAGCTTCTAAAGAAAGTGAACATTTTCCTGAAAAAAAAAAAAAAACCGCATGACTTCTGCCTTGTTCTTGGACAGTATAGAAGTTTAGGATATAGCATAAGAATGAGCCGAATGGGCATAACTTATGAACAAAGGAGCCTAAGCTTTCCTTTGAATCTGATAGCCGGCAACGCCTAGCAACAGGACTGACTGCAATTTTGGTTTTATAAATAAATGTAGCGTAACAATTTTCCGTGAACGCAAGCCCATTGAGTTTGTCTTGTTAGTGCCGCTTCATATTGAATGTGTGGTTTGAATAATGTACCTGGCACCATGGTAATTGAGCACTTGCTCTGATAATTCTTGCTACACTATAGGCCTGACACCAAGGTGTCGCGGTATCCTTTGTCAGCCCTTTTTTTCTAAGAAAGTTTGCTTGCAGCATGTCCGTACTAACACGACTGATTTTCTGCCATTCTTACGCGTAAGTTTTTCATGTATGATTATCTTTCCCTATGTCGATGGTTGAAGTTTGCGTTGTATTTTATCATCGTTATAAGTAATGGGTGGCAACGCTGCTACATTTAAAATGATAGTCGTCTAACTTTTTATAAGTCGCTTGGCAACCGAACCTAAATAGGAGGTAATACTCACAAATCTACCTAAGTTGAGGAGCTTGCTACTCTGTTACATATAGGTACAAAAACGCCAAGTGTTCACGCATGAAGTTGTTTTTTAAGATTATATGCACTTAATTCTAGAAGATTCGCATGGCCTACAAGGTGCCTCAGCTAACTCTAGCCAGTTCAAGAAAATGCGACGTGCTTCATGACGACGCGACCAAATGCATGTTGCTAAATTTTGCATGGAGTACATCACACATATTTTGTGTTCTTCTTGATTACTTAATTAGGCTAGGCTGGTTAACTAACTTCTAAGGCAACAAATTAAGCTGGGCGAAAAATTTCAATTAGAAAGTTTTAAATCAATCGGCCCAACGTCCGAGTTTTTAGCTGTCTGTTAAGTAATATTGATTTTATGTTTCCTGTATATGCCCGCAAAAAAAAAAAGAAGAGAGAGACTCGTGTCATGCTTGCCGTAAATGCATTCCTCCCCACGTTCTATGCGAAAACGATCGCGTATTCTGCGATTTAAAAAGCGACAGACAGTGATGATGGGGGTGGTGACGACAAACCTGTTGCTTGCGGCAACACAAGCAATAACTTCTGCGTTTGCTTATCACTATTATGAGCCGTGGCGAAAGAAGCCCAACGTTCGTGCAGAATGCGTTAGGCAGCACAAGAACCTACAGTTTTCTAATTGAAGCTTTTTGCTCTGCTTCGAAGCTTTAAAAGTTATTTATTTAATCAAGCTAAATTAGGCCGAACACAAAAAATAGTGTGAGTTGATCATTATACCGTACGGTGAAGTATGAGTTGACTGCATGCAATGGTGAGCAACATGCGTTGCGCCTTCACATGCTACGTCGGCCTATATTTAAACTCTGGCTAATATCCTAATCTCTGATTATGGGCCGAAGTGCTGATACCATAGCCCGTGAACTGATGGAAGCCTTTTATATCGCTGCACGAGGCAACATTTGCGTTAGTGATACGTCAATATCATTAGGGAGTCTTAGAATACCGTTTGCAAGCGCTGCGGGCGTAGCGGACGCCGTATGAGTTTTAGAATAGCGTTTGCCTTGCTGCGATCCGCAACGCACGATTGCAACGACACCGTAACCTCGAAACAAGCGCTTGCGGGCCACATGCACGCCGCCATTACCGCACGCAATTTCGGATTTTTTGCGTGAGGTCCGCGAACGCGAACGCCGACTTGCGTACGACGCATGCGCAGTGGCAGCGACCGCACCACAAGAGATCGCAGCGCGCTATTCTAAAACTCCCTATTATTTAATAGTGAGCGTGATTTTTTGCGCAGCCTGCTGTAAGATGTTTGGTTCTGACCTTGTAACCACTTGATTATGTTACGCGACTATATATATATATATATATATATATATATATATATATATATATATATATATATATATATATATATATATATATATATATATATATATATATATATATATATATATATATATATAAAGGATGACTAAGAATTAAATTCAGTTGAAAGCTTGCGCTTGTCCCTGTCTATTCTTTTCTGTTGTCGTTCGTCTGCATTTGCGCACACCGAGTTGCCCAGAATTATGAACCAACTCGTCCAGCTACAAGTTTTACTGAACCACATCAGGCATTGCTGTACAAAATTTGAAAGAAATTTGTTCGACCTTACGTGCAACAAGCCCATATTTAAATGTCAGCAAATGCACCATTTTAACATTCCGACCGAAACACGCTATTTACATGCTGCTTTCTTATCTCATCGAGCCTATTGTACAGGTATAGAGAAAGTAAAATATATTAGTGTCATATACGACCGATGAATGACGGGGAAGGCTTACATTGAAAGCACAGCAGCAAAGGATGTTCAGGCAGTCGGATTGCCGAGAACGATCAGCCGTAATCAGTTAAGTATGAGCAGACATACACTTTTATCAGTACGCTGCACGTATGCTCGCCCAGTGTTTGATTTCGGGTGCATCATATATATGCTGTAGCTCCTGCTTGTAAGCTTCATTCTCTTGTAGTCCTCAAGACACAAGCTTTGATATTATGCAGAAGTAGGTAGGTAAATTTCATTATGGATCCAACGAGGAATCACTATCCTGGGCTAGGTTTCCAGGATCCATCGTCCAGGGAACATTGTACGGTGTCGTCAGAGATAGTATTGGCTCGCTGGACAGCCAAAATTTGGTCGACTGCACGTGGACTGAGAAGGGCGGCTCGCCGCCGCTGTCTTCCGCAATTTGTGGCCACCAAGGTACTGTAGGTGGAAGCTATAGGTTTCCTTCACTTGCTAGCCTGCTCAAATTGTGAGCAGTACAGCAATTTCTAAGTAATTTCTATATGAATCCCCCGTTGCGTGTTCCGAAACAGTTTTTATTGCCCATCGGGACTTGTTTTTCGGAGCATATCGGCCAAGATTTCTTCCGCCTCAAATTTTGATATAAAGAGTCTTTTTGAGTAAATAAATTTTCAGATTATTGACCTGCGAATAATCAGTATTAGAAAGAACTCAACAAAATCTAGTTTGATGACATTTTGCCAAAAAATGTAAAACTAATGTCGCTACGCTTAGTAAACGCCATATAACCTTTCTCTTTCTTTCCCTTTTACCCTTACCATGGTGAAAAGTAGCAGGGTAGAGAGCCCTTTCCAGGCCGATGATGCTGACTTCATTCTATATTACAGAGAGTTCCTTTTCAAGGACATAACACTATAAAGGCGAACTTCAGATGAACCATGCTTATGGGTTAGAGCGTGAGTGGGGGCTTATGGAGTATTTTTAAACTTGAGCTGCTCGATTGCTTGCTAGAACACTCACAGTCGTAACCTAAAGAACTTAGGTAGATCCCGGTTACCTAGGGAATCGACGTTGTGCGAAGCGTGCGGAAGGAAAGGGACTGTGTTGTAATATTATTGAGCGGCAAGTTACAAAATGACCCAAAATACATCCACAAATGTACGCACAGATATATGTTAAAATATCGCATATGTTTTATATAACGAGCTGTTCTTAGGTTACGACTGTTTACACTTGCGCAACGATGCCAACCGCAACATCATGTGTACTAGCAACACAAGAAGCAGTAAGTTGATTATGCGCAATCGGTAAGCTGCTGCGTTAAGCACTAGCAGTAAGCTGCTTGTGCTCGCGAATTGTGGTTGCAGTGCTTGCTATCCAATTTGTATACATTGCCTATGTACACCTATGATGAAGCCATCTCGTCGGGTTGACGCCTATTGTATTTAAGTTCCACTCACTGGAGTTGAATTAGGTAGCAGTGTCTATAGACACTGCTACCTAATTTAACTTCAGTGACTGAAGCACTATAACAACACGTCAAGATTCTCTATGTGTGTCTTAATACTAGAAAAGGCATGCGTAAGTAATTTTAAGGACCGTAGCGTTTATCACGGTGCCCTTACAATGCAACGCGATGCTCAAAGAGGCAAGTGCTAACAACCCTTTGCTAAGACGACATGGTGGTGGCACCTGCCCGGTGCTGTGCGTTCTAAACCTTCTCGCCTCTGAAACAGGTGCGCACGCCTTCGTTCATTTTCGAAGATAACTGCCAGATAGCGCTCGCGTCTAACGTGCCTCGATGCGCTCGTTCCCATTTGCTGCATAGATCAAGACACTCTAACGCAGCGCCTCCAAAACACAGTTCATAAATTTTCTCCCACAGAACATCAAATAAACGTTTTGTTCACTCTCCAGACGCAAGACTATCGTCTTTCGACGACATTTGCAGTGAAACATGCAATTACAGGGCCATTTTTTTGTAAGCGATAGTGCAGTTACCGTCCAATGGATACTATGTTTTTTTTGGCCAATTCCCCCAGAGTGGGTATGTGCCATGGATTCCGGGATACAAACAAACAAACAAAGCTCGCGGGTTGAACTTCGACAGATTGTTCGAAGACCTTGGATCTCAAGTCGGCACCTACGGTGAGCATCCGTCAAAATTTTCGTCAACCACTGCCCCCCCCCCCCCCCCCGGCGGTCCAGGTCCACACCAACAAGTGTCTCTGAAGCATTGAGCTTGATGCGGCAGCAGCAGAACCAGCCACATCGCTGCCTCATATGGGTGCCGATCTCAGCATGGCGGCTCTCTAGATGGCCAGTGAGGTGTACCACGGATACCAGCTGCTGTCGTGCGTACCCGACCCTCCTAAAGCGTTCCGGCTTTTCCCACAGTAGCAGAGGTGATCAGTGGCACTCGAGAATCCAAACGCAAACAACCAGCGCTTGGGCCGCCGCGTGGACAAGTTTTGGCGTTCTTACAGCACAGCCGATGACGACGACGACGACGAGCTCTGCCAGCGAAATGCGGCTGAAGTTGCCGACAGCTCGGCGACGTATGCGATCTGCGGGAGGCCCGCCGGCCACCAAGCTCGAGAACACAAACGAAAACAACCAGCGTGCGGGCAGCCACACCGGCAAGCTGTGGTGTTATCTAAGTACCACTGACGATGACAACAAGTTCTACAAGCGTGACGGCCTATGTGGCCGGCAGCCTGCCGCAGTCTAATATCCGCGGGATGCCCCCCGGCCGCCAAGCTAGAAAACGACGATTCCGAGGCCTGTAGCAGCGGACACGTTTTCTCGAAGCACGTGAAGATTTTTCTGTAACCTTCCAGAAGCCGCCTTCTAGCAACTCGGAAGTCGTCGACGTCTTTTAATCTAAATCGATAAGATAGGTGGCTAGCTCTCGTCGGCTCCCATGGCCCCTCGGCAGGCGGCGACTGTACGGCCAGGGCGTTGGATGAGTCGCCTGCTTGTAGTGTCATGGGTGCTAATTACTGATACCAGAAGAGCAATGACGCCGATCCCATTACGTATTCCTAACCTACATAGAGCATGCCAGCGAATTCAGCAATTAGAGAAAGCGAACTGTGGGACGATTAATCATCATGCCTTGTTTTCTACGCATGCACTATACGATGAGTTTTTTGCAATGTTGTTTCGAGCAATTGCCAGTAAATCACCTTGATCGGTCCAGTTTAGAGCAATATGCATTTATTTTAAAACAGCGAAAGTGATTTGAAAGTGTCCTTGAACATGCGCATTTAGTGCACTTCCACATAAAGTCAAGCGTGCACGAGAAACTATACCACATAAATGGCGATGCTTGCACTAATCAGAGATACTGCACGGTTCTGAAGACTAATCTCGTTTCTTCTAGGCCTTGTCTAGGTGATCCAGATTATGGCTAGGTGTCGTCTATGACGCTAGGTTTTTTCTACGTTCACTATGAGAGACGAGGGGGACGAGTTAAACCATAGACTGTCGCAAGCACGACAAGGATGTCCAAACTACAGAGAAGAGAACGCGTGCTCAATCGAAGCGTTCTCAAATGTTTACGAGCACCTTGTTGTTGGCTTAGGCCTTGTATCACTTCAGGACCTTCTCGCAGCCATGGTTTGCTTCACCATTGCCTTGTAGTCTCTCCTTGTAGATGCGTTTGAAAAGCCCCATTTCCGGTATGTTTGTTTGTGGGTCATGTGCGCCAAGCGGGTGCCCGTTGGAATCGGGGGCGTGGTGGAATTGGTTAAATACGGTACCCGATTTCCGTGGCACAAACTCGTTTTTTATTGGAAAAATCCGCACACACAGATTATGGCTAGCTCGAACGGCTTCACACTTCAGAAAACTTTTCACGCAGCATGCTGAGGCCACCTGTGAAGGTATAAATAATGCTGGAAAATAAAGCTAGACGTTAATGGTGGAAGGTTTAGTTGACAGCTCTTTAGACTCACTGTGTGGTCATAAGGCGAAACCGGTACGAAAAGTTCGGAATCCTGACTTTCATGATCCGAAAAGATTGGTGTCAAGACGAAGACGAACAAGAAGAGAGAGTCATTTAATTAAAAACAAAAGTAAAAAGTTAAAACAAGTTTGTTATCCCTTTGAATTTCATTCTATAAAACGACTGTAGTTCTGATCTGAAAGGAACAAAAACAATTATTGCACTTTTCGCATTTACGTACGTTGTTCTCCTAGTCGGGGATCCATATGCTGCGTGTTTAAAGGTTAATGGTGATAACGATGTGTGTGTACTTCGGCCACTGCATACTTTTATTTCATCATGTTAATCGAGTACTTTAAATTGTAGATTACTACAATGTAATTGATCACCTTGAAAGTGAATTGTGTCATGAAGCTTTCGCATATGGCGGCATTCTGTGCCATAGGTAGCATGCCTTACACCGCGGGCAATTTCGAGCGTGAAATGATTTGGAACTTGCTTTGCACATATTACGTGATTCTAAGGGAATACCCGAAGTAGCCCGTGCGCCTTTTGTAATGCGTGCCTGATTTTAAACCAATAACTTGTAATGATAATCACATGATCCGACGCTTGATGGCAAAGTATGCTTGTACCGCGCAAAATTGCGGCGATATAACATGTCGTATTTTGAAGCCCGTATTACATACATGTGTGTTTTGAGCCTCTACAAGGCGTGTTGTGAGCCTTTGAGCCTCTTTGAGCCGTGACATGAGAGTACACCAACGCACCTTTTATCTCTCTCAAAATGCTCTTGCTCGCAAAGTGGTTTCGCCGTCTGGAACACCAGAGTCAAGCAATACATGGCTTCCGAGATTAGCTTAAGCAATGATCCGTTGCTGCATCTGTCTCATTCAGTGTGTTTCTAAGCAGTGTAATTTTGTCGATGTTTTCAGATGCTCACGTCCAGGAGGCGGCTTTAAACCAAGCCTCACTGATAACGTTTATCCACATTAAAATATAACTCTCCAATGCTCACCTGGCTGCTACACCGCGTTCCGCGCTCACCTTGTGAGAAATCACACCCGGGCTATGAGGTACACACGACGCGCGCTGCTTTTCACTTCGCGTTTCACGACGCTTTGAAAGATTGCATACCGAGCACCAGTGGTTATCGCGCGCTTTTTGCTGCCATCTTTGCGCGGGATTCGCCATATGTGGCATCTAGCTTTATGTAAACAAGCTCAGCTGCCGCAAAGCATGATTTATTATTATGGGTGTAAGTCATTGGTTTGGCGATACGCTGATAGGCGTCAACGTGGGTGCACCCACAAAAAGAGGTTCTATATCTGTGAAACGCCAACAGAATTTTTCTAGCTCTCATATATCAATGCACTATAAACAACGAACTATTTCTTTGGAAACACGTTCACTTTTGTGTCATACCGGTTCCTAAGACCAAGAGATCAGCCATGTATTTTTACCGAGAAAGTATTTTATGCCGTGGTCTACCACCACTCCACGCTGACATATTTCCGTCGCAGATTTGACATTGTGAAATACGTACTATCCGATTGCCAAAACAATTAAAGAAAACTTCCGTAGCCGGGTGTCGAACCTATACGATTCCCGCTCCGAAGCACGCAGAGCGAAACCACTCAATCACGAAGCGTACGTTGACGAGCTTGCTAGCTACAAGAAATTTATATACAACATATACCATTGGCGGTACTCGGAGCTCAGAAAATTTAGCGTATTTTTTTCGTCAGTAGCGAGATGGCGTGAAGGGTCGAAATTTCCGGAGCCCTCCACTACGGCGTCTCTCATAATCATCAGTGGTTTTGGGACGTTAAACCTCACATATCAATCAGGTGGCGTGATGGACACGCGTTGGGCACGCTCTGCCGCTGGTCGCGCTGTGCGTTGCGCGCGCGGCTCCAGGACAGGACATTGTCCGCACGCACGCACTTATCTCATGGTTCGGGCGGTTCGTACGTCTTCTGCTTCGACCGCAAATTTACTTTCAAGTTGCAGTGGTTAAAGAGAGAGCGGGTCACTTCGCTCGTTGTCATGGCTGAGTTTACGAAAGGAGCGCGCTGCTCATACACGAAGAAGGAAGAATTGTGACAGTTCGAGCTCGTCCTTCATATCCTTGTGCATTCGTTTCGTGCGCCCTTATTTCTGTTGCTGCAATGGTTGCTAGTCGGCGCTCATCTTGTGTATGCTCATTTCGTGCGTGAGTTCTGGTTGAGGGGCCCGCTGCCACTTTCGAGCTGCGTGCCCTTCTTGGAGTGACATTACAATTTGTTGCTGTAGCATTCATTCGTTCGCCCTTGTGACAAAAGCATGCACAATAAACGCTCGACTTTATCTGTGAATACGACGTTTCACTGTTGTGTTATACTGATTTCTAGACAGAGTGATGAGCAAAGCTTTCTGCCGTGTCTTTTTTTAATTTTGACCTTGACGTTTGCATCAGGCATGACATTTCAGCAGCATATGTGTATTTGATGAGCGCCGTCAAGTCGCTGTTGTGTATGAAGTGATCTCTTATCGTGTATACACCGGTCATAACTCGTCCCGTCAGTCTAGCGAAGGCTGGTTCACGGGAGGTGACGGGGGCGTATGCTTCTGTAGCTTTTGATATATTCATTTAAGACTGTATGCATCTCCTCTTATCATATAAATTTTGTGGTACAGAGATATGTACCGCCCAGCAGTGAACGCGATCAGCGCCACGCTGAGATTAAAGCCAGTGTAAGGGCCACCCTTGCCGGAAGCCTCCTAATCACGACTTCCACCGGCCAAGTAAGGTGAATGAGGAGGAAGCAAACACACGGTGAGACGAGAGTGCGTATATCCCGCCGGAAATTTTTTTACGGGCTCAGCGTGAGTTGCGGGGATGCAGGGAAAGAGGAAGTGAGAAACGTGCCGCTTGCACTTAGATTTGCCAATGCGTGTGCATGGCGTGCATGCAGTACTGTACCTTGAAGCTAGGGCACGCCGGAGTAAATTATTACTTGGCACTGAATAATAAAGGTCCTTCAAATATAAAGTAAAGAGCTGAAAAGTGAACTCTATCTGCTCCAAAAGGGACTCACTCGCTGGATTTCGTGCCGACCGGTTTTGCCCTCGCGATCTCCAACGACAGCGCAGCTCTGGCTGACTGGGCTCGCCCTACACCATCTCCCAACGCCGACAAGAGGTCTCGCTGAGTGGTGCCCCGTCCTCGGACTCCTGCAACTGTGTCTATCTTTCCTACCTTTTCCTTACTTCCGTCGTTCGCTGTCTGCGCCTCGCTCTCTCCTTCCTCTCTCGCTATCTCTTTACCTTTTCGTCCCTTTTTTACCCCCTACCCCCTCGGGAGCTACTGTTGAGGTGTCCTCCCCCTGAGAGACAGTTACGGGGCTCGCTTTGCTCTTCTTTTCATTTAAAATCACTCCACCCCGTCGTTCCGAAATGAAGCTAATGGCCTCAGCCCAGTATTACAACAGGTAAGACTGATACATTTTTAATAATATTTGGCAAATAGGGGGAGCGTAGGCTACTTTAGAGCCGGCTATCCCAATATCATGGCGCTAATGTACAAGATAAACACAAAAAACACGAAAAATTAAGAATAAAAAAGAATAAAAACTATTCAGAGGCACTGTGTACATACTATATACACTATAGGGCTTATAACGAATGTGAACAGTATCAAAATGAGCAGTTGGGCTAGTTGGCTTGTATTATTAGTGGGAAAGAACAAACTCGAATCACAAAGATCTGAAGCGCTCCTGTTGTTCAGATTTTTGCGATTCGTCTTCCCGCTGTTTCACTGGGAACAGTATGTATATGGGCATAGTCAAGTTCATATATCGGGATAGCTTTGGGAATAGAGTTCGTAGGAATAGTGGCAGGGTATAATATGAACTAAACAATTATAAATTTGTGTCCTTCAAAAAGTCATGGAGGGCGCTTCCTGTGCGCCTTCAATTCAGCGTGAGTAGCTGAAGCTTCACTGCAGACACTTCTGCCAGGTGTCATGCTGATATAGAAATACCCATAATTTCACTTTGAATGCCACTGTGCATCGATGAAATGTTACAGCGCTGTCTGTATGAATAGCGCGAGCTTTTTTGAGGGGTTGCGGGGGATGGGGGGTAAACGTTGTTTGAAGGTGTGTGTGTGTGTGTGTGTGTGTGTGTGTGTGTGTGTGTGTGTGTGTGTGTGTGTGTGTGCGTATGGGCTTTTCTTGTTTTTCTTGTAGTCGTGGTCTTCGTCGTCGTCGTCGTCGTCGTCGTCGTCGTTGTTGTTGTTGTTTTACTTGTTTGTTTGTTTGTTGTTGTTGTTGTTGTTGTTGTCATTACCTTTAACAGATTCTACCCACTCAGAAAGATTCACCAATAACTGATTATGGGGTTAAAAACCTCATTCCGCAGAAATTCTGGCATCAGTGTGGGCGTTGGCGTCATTAGAAGGGAGTGAAAAATTATCATTTCGTTCATGATAAAAAATCGTGAAAGATGAAAATAAAATAAAAAAACTTCCGGGTCCGAGTGAACATCTAAACCAGTCCGTTTATGAGGCAAACAGTTGTTCCCACACACCGCGATGTGTCAGCTAATAAATTCAGTGAGCACAAGTTCATCTGTTCCGAAACTCAGTGAAAATATCTTTCATTCTTTATGACCACCCGCGTCTATTATACAGGCTTTAATATACAACATGTTATATCGCAGCAATCTTGCGCGGTGCAAGCGTATATTGTCATCGGGCGTCATAACATGTGATTATCATAAGTAGAATCAGCCACGCATTACAAAAGGCGCACGGGCTACGTCACGTATTCCCTTAGGATCACGTAATATGTGCAAAGCAAGTTCCAAATCTTTTCACGCGCAAAATCGCTCGCAGTTTAAAGCATGCGACCCATAGCACAGAAAGCAATCATATACGAAAGTTTCATGACACAATCCACTTTCAATTTTATCAATTACATTGTAATCATCCACAGTTTAAAGTACTCGACTAACATTATGCAATTAAAAGTATGCAGTAGTGGAAGTACACACACATCGTTATCGCCTTTAACCTTTAAACGCGCAGCTTATAGATCCCTGATTTTTCGGAGATAATTTGAATATCAAAGATACGTAGCCGCAAGGAGAACAGCATACGTAAGGAAAAAGTGAAATTATTTTTTGTGATTAATTCAGATCACAACAATAGTCACTTTATCGAATGAAATTCAAAGAGATAGCAAACTTTTTTTAACTTTTTACTTTTTATTTAAACGCGTCTCTCTTCTTGTCCGTCGTTGTCTTGACACCTTTTTTTTTTTTATCATGAAAGTCAGGATTCCAAACTTTTCGTACCGATTTCGCCTTATGACCAAACAGTTAGTCTAAAGAGTTGTCGGCTATGCCTTCCACCACTAACGTCTAGCTTTATTTTCCAGCATTATTTATACCTTTACAGGTGGCCTCAGCATGCTGCGTGAAAAGTTTTCTGAAGTGTGAAGCCGTTTGAGCTAGCCATAATCTGTGTGTGCGGATTTTTCAAATAAAAAACGAGTTTGTGCCACGGAAATCGGGTACCGTATTTACCCAATTTCACCACGCCCCCGATTCCAACGGGCACCTGCATGACTTACATGAGCCACAAAAAACGTACCGGAATGATTGATTGATTGATATGTGGGGTTTAACGTCCCAAAACCACGATATGATTATGAGCGATGCCGTAGTAGAGGGCTCCGGAAATTTAGACCACCTGGGGTTCTTTAACGTGCACCCAAATCTGAGCACGCGGGCCTACAACATTTCCGCCTCCATCGGAAATGCAGCCGCTGCAGCCAGGATTTGAACCCGCGCCCTGCGGGTCAGCAGCCGAGTATCTTAGCCACTAGACCACCGCGGCTTTTTTTTTCTTTATTGTCTAGACCACCGTGGCGGGGCAAGAATAGGGCTTTTCAAACGCATATACAAGGAGAGAATACAAGGCAATGGTAAAGCAAACCATGACTGCGAGAAGGCCCTGAAGTGATACAAGGCCTAAGCGAACAACAAGGTGCTCGTAAACATTTGAGAACGCTTCGATTGAGCACGCGTTCTCTTCTCTGTAGTTTGGACATCCTTGTCGTGCTTGCGACAGTCTATGGTTTAACTCGTCCCCCTCGTCTCTCATAGTGAACGTAGAAAAAACCTAGCGTCATAGAAGACACCTAGCCATAATCTGGATCACCTGAACAAGGCCTAGAAGAAACGAGATTAGTCTTCAGAACCGTGCAGTATCTTTGATTAGTGCAAGCATCGCCATTTATGTGGTATAGTTTCTTGTGCACGCTTGATTTGATGTGGCAGTGCACTAAATGCGCATGTTCAAGGACACTTTCAAATCATTGTCGCTGTTTTAAAATAAATGCACATCGCTCCAAACTGGACCGATGAAGGTGTTTTACTGGCAATTGCTCAAAACAACATAGCAACAAACTCATCGTATAGTGCATGCGTAGAAAACAAGGCATGGTGATTAATCGTCCCACAGTTCGCTTTCTTCTATTACTGAATTCGCTGGCATGGTCTATGTAGGTTAGGAATACGTAATGCGAGTCTGAGTCTTTGCTCTACTGGTATCGGTAATCAGCACCCATGACACTACAAGCAGGCGACTCCTCTGACGCCATGGCCGTACAATAACCACCGGCCGAAGGGCCATGGGAACCGACGAAAGGTGGCCCCCTTCCTTATCGATGTAGATTAAAACATGTCAACGACTTCCGAGGTTGCTAGAAGGCGGCTTCTGGAAGGTTACAGAAAAAACTCTACGTACTTCGACAAAACGTGTCCGCTGCTACAGGTCTCGGAATCATCGTTTCCTAGCTTGGTGGCCGGTGGTCATCCCACGGATAGTAGACTGTGGCGGGCAGCCGGCCACATATGCCATTTTCGTTCGCAGAACTTGTCGTCATCGTCGGCGGTACGTAGATAACACCATAGCTTGTACATGGGGCTGCCCGCATGCTGGTTGTTTTCCTATGCGTTCTCGAGCTTCGCGGCCGGCGGGCATCCTGCAGATAGCATACGCCGCTGAGCTGTCGGCAACTTCAGCCGCCTTTCGCTGGCAGAGATGAATCACAAAGAAGATCTGAAGCACTCCTGTTGTTCAGATTTTTGTTATTTGTCTTTCCGCTGTTCCACAGCCAACAGTATGTATATGGGAATAGTCAAGTTCATATATCGGGATCACATTGGGGATAGAGTTCGTACAAAGAGTGGCAAGGTATAATATGAACTAAACACTCATTATATTTTTGTCCTTCAAAAAATCGTGGAGGGCGCTTCCTGCGGGCCTTTCATTCACCATGAGTAGCTTAAGCTTCACTGCTGACACTTCTGCCAGGTGTCATGCTCAGATACAAATACCCATTTTTCTACTTTGAATGAAACTGTGCATCAATCAAATGTTACAGCGCTTTCTGTATGAATAGCACCATGTTTTTTTTTCGGGGGTGGGGGGGGGCAGAGAGGATAAACATTGTTGAAAGGGGTGCACCATGTGTGTGCGTGCGTGCGTGCGTGTGTGTGTGTGCGTGTGTGTGTGTGTGTGTGTGTGTGTGTGCGTGCGTATTTGCTGTTCTGGTTTTTCTTGTTCTTGTTGTTGTTTCCCTGTGCAAATGGCTCGTACGCAAAGAAGGGGATTGGCCGATTATAAGGTGAATTTGCCCTAAACGTTCAGCAATGCGTCATTTTTACAAATTATGGTAACTTAATTTTGATTTGAAATACCGATATCAAGTTTGCAGAAAAAAAAGAAGAAAAATAGTGAGACAGCAATTTAGCAAGAAAATCGTTTAGTCGCTCTGATGTATTCTTGAAGGGCGAATAAAACATCCCTGTGGCTGAAACGCAGTGTAGAGGCTCCAAATGAAAGAAGATCAGGTTGTGATAGTTGCAAGCCCAGTTTTTGAAGAGGTAATGCTAGTATGCTTTGCCTGAATAAATCGAAACGGTGACAATGTAATAAAAAAAGGCTGATCGTTTCCTCTTGATTACAGTAAATGCACATAGGGGAATTCAATATGCCTGATCTATGCAAGTAAAAATTGAGGGAGGTAACGCGGCAACGAACTTTCGTGATGACAACATCCATCATCTTTGAATTAGTCAGTTCACTGCGCCAGGGAAATAACAAGTGTTTGTACTCTGGAGAAGCCGTCAGTGAAGGGTCAGATAAATTTTGCCTGATTTTAAGTTTGCGAAATCACGCCACCGTAATGTGTACTGTATGAGGATAAATAGGAATAATTGGTGTCGAAAAGAATGCCTTCGCAAGAGAATCAGCTGTTTCGTTTAACAACAAACCTTTGTGCCCTGGTGTCCAGATTAAATGAATAATTCGGAGATGACAGGGAATCAATGATTTAAAAAGTTTCACTATAGGTGAGTGAGCAGATGCGGACAGAGAAGAGCACACTAATAATGAATCAGTTATGACTGCTACGACTGGAATGGAAATATTTACTTTTCGCAAAGCGAACATTATTGCCATGAATTCAGCCAAAAAGATAGGAAGAAAATTCGGTAAGTGAAGTGAAAATGACCAATCAAGTAGGAGGCAATATATTTCAACGCCTGATTTTTCATGTGATTGAGATGCATCCGTTGCTATAATGACATTTGTTGGCAGAGTAATTAAATGGTCCTGCAATAAACCATTTAAAATGCCTGTAGGTAATAGCTTAGCGTGAGTTGGGAAGATATCATGGTCAACAATTTCTGGAGAATTTCGTTGCTCAGATAAAGGAATCAGATCACGAACGTGTACATTTAGAGGCTCAAGTAACGATTGAACAAATACTATTTGTGGTTTGTGAAATCTGGGCCAATGCACGGAGAAGAATAGGTCAGGATTGGAAACAAAAATAATTTGTTCAGGGTTAAACGATGCTACATATAGTCGTAAAAAGGGCTGCACAGTAAGAATTTTCATGTAGTCGTGGTCTTCGGCGTCGTCGTCGTTGTTGTTGTTTTCGTTTTCGATTGTTTGTTGTTGTTGTTGTTGTTGTTCTTGTTGTTGTTACCACATCTAACAGCTCTTACCCACTCAGAAAGATTCACCAATCACTGATTATAGGGTTGAAAAGCTTGTTGCGCGAAAATTCTGGCATCAGTTTCGGCGTTGGCGTCATTAGTTGTGAGTAAAAAATTATCATTTCGTCCGTGACCAAAATTCGCGAAAGATAAAAATAAAATAAAGAAGAAAAATTTCTGGGTCCGAGTGAACATCTAAACCAGGTCGTTTATATGCAACGCTCAAAGAGGCAAGTGCTTACAACCCTTTGCTAAGACGACATGGTGGTGGCACCTGCCCGGTGCTGTGCGTTCTGAACCTTCTCGCCTCTGAAACAGGCACGCATGCCTTCCTTCATTTTCGAAGATAACTGCCAGATAGCGCTCGTGTCTAACATGCCTCGATGCGCTCGTTCGCCTTCGCTGCATAGATCAAGACACTCTAACGCAGCGCCTTCAAAACACAGTTCATAAATTTTCTCGCACAAAACATCAAATAAACGTTTTGTTCACTCTCCAGACGCAAGACCATCGTCTTTCGACGACATTTGCAGTGAAACATGCAAATACAGGGCCTTTTTTTTGTAAGCGATTGTGCAGTTACCGTCCATAGATTTCTATGTTTTTTTGGCCAATTCCCCCAGAGTGGGTATGTGCCATGGATTCCAGGATACAAACAAACAAACAAAGCTCGCGGGTTGAGCTTCGACAGATTGTTCGAAGACCTCGGATCTCGAATCGGCACCTACGGTGAGCATCCGTCTAAATTTTCGTGCCACTGCCCCCCCCCCCCCCCCTGGCGGTCCAGGTCCACCAACAAGTGTCTCTGAAGCATTGAGCTTGATGCGGCAGCAGCAGAACCAGCCACTGCGTTGCCTCATATGGGTGCCGATCTCAGCGTGGCGGCACTCTCGATGGCCAGTGAGGTGTACCACGGCTACCAGCTGCTGTCGTGCGTACCAGACCTTCCTAAAGCGTTCCGGCTTTTCCCTCAGAAGAAGAGGTGATCAGTGGCACTCGAGAATCCAAACGCAAACAACCAGCGCTAGGGCCGCCGCGTGGACAAGTTTTGGCGTTCTTGCAGCAAAGCCGATGACGACGACGACGACGAGCTCTGCCAGCGAAATGCGGCTGAAAATGCCGTCAGCTCGGCGACGTATGCGATCTGCGGGAGGCCCGCCGGCCGCCAAGCTCGAGAACATAAACAAAAACAACTAGCGTGCGGGCAGCCGCACGGGCAAGCTGTGGTGTTATCTAAGTACCACCGACGATGACAACAAGTTCTACAAGCGTGACGGCCTATGTGGCCGGCAGCCTGCCGCAGTCTAATATCCGCGGGATGCCCCCCGGCCGCCAAGCTAGAAAACGACGATTCCGAGGCCTGTAGCAGCGGACACGTTTTCTCGAAGTACGTGGAGTTTTTTCTGTAACCTTCCAGAAGCCGCCTTCAAGCAACTCGGAAGTCGTCGACGTCTTTTAATCTACATCGATAAGGAAGGTGGCTAGCTTTCGTCGGCTCCCATGGCCCCTCGGCAGGCGGCGACTGTACGGCCACGGCGTCGGATGAGTCGCCTGCTTGTAGTGTCATGGGTGCTGATTACTGATACCAGAAGAGCAATGACGCCGATCCCATTACGTATTCCTGACCTACATAGAGCATGCCAGCGAATACAGTAAAAAGAGAAAGCGAACTGTGGGACGATTAATCATCATGCCTTGTTTTCTACGCATGCACTACGATGAGTTTGTTGCTATGTTGTTTTGAGCGAAATTGCCAGTAAAACACCTTGATCGGTCCAGTTTAGAGCAATATGCATTTATTTTAAAACAGCGACAGTGATTTGAAAGTGTCCTTGAACATGCGCATTTAGTGCACTTCCACATCAAGTCAAGTGTGCACGAGAAACTATACCACAAAAATGGCGATGCTTGCACTAATCAAAGATACTGCACGGTTCTGAAGACTAATCTCGTTTTTTCTAGGCCTTGGCTAAGTGATGCAGAATATGCCTAGGTGTCTTCTATAACGCTAGGTTCTTTCCACGTTCACTATGGGAGACGAGGGGGATGAGTTAAACCATAGACTGTCGCAAGCACGACAAGGATGTCCAAACTCCAGAGAAGAGAACGCGTGCTCAATCGAAGCGTTCTCAAATGTTTACGAGCACCTTGTTGTTGGCTTAGGCCTTGTATCACTTCAGGGCCTTCTCTCAGCCATGGTTTGCTTCACCATTGCCTTGTATTCTCTCCTTGTATATGCGTTTGAAAAGCGCCATTCCGGTATGTTTGTTTGTGGGTCATGTAAGTCATGCAGGTGCCCGTTGGAATCGGGGGCGTAGTGGAATTGGGTAAATACGGTACCCGATTTCCGTGGCACAAACTCGTTTTTTATTTGAAAAATCCGCACACACAGATTATGGCTAGCTCAAACGGCTTCACACTTCAGAAAACTTTTCACGCAGCATGCTGAGGCCACCTGTGAAGGTATAAATAATGCTGGAAAATAAAGCTAGACGTTAATGGTGGAAGGTTAGTTGACAGCTCTTTAGACTCACTGTGTGGTCATAAGGCGAAATCGGTACGAAAAGTTCGGAATCCTGACTTTCATGATCCGAAAAGATTGGTGTCAAGACGAAGACGAACAAGAAGAGAGAGTCATTTAAATAAAAACAAAAATAAAAAGTTAAAAAAGTTTGTTATCCCTTTGAATTTCATTTTATAAAACGACTGTAGTTCTGAACTGAATGAAACAAAAACAATTATTGCACTTTTCGCATTTACATACGTTGTTTTCCTAGTCGGGGATCCATAAGCTGCGTGTTTAAAGGTTAAAGGTGATAACGATGTGTGTGTACTTCAACCACTGCATACTTTTAATTGCATCATGTTAGTCGAGTACTTTAAATTGTAGATTACTACAATGTAATTGATCACCTTGAAAGTGAATTGTGTCATGAAGTTTTCGCATATATGGCGGCCTTCTGTGCAATAGGTAGCATGCCTTACACCGCGGGCAATTTTGCACGTGAAATGATTTGGAACTTGCTTTGCACATAATACGTGATTCTAAGGGAATACCCGAAGTGAAGTAGCCCGTGCGCCTTTTGTTATGCGTGGCTGATTTTAAACCAATAACTTGTAATGATAATCACATGTTCCGACGCTTGATGGCAAAGTACGCTTGTACCGCGCAAGATTGCGGCGATATAACATGTCGTATTTTGAAGCCCGTATTACATACATGTGTGTTTTGAGCCTCTACAAGGCGTGTTGTGAGCCTTTGAGCCTCTTTGAGCCGTGACATGAGAGTACACCAACGCACCTTTTATCTCTCTCAAAATGCTCTTGCTCGCAAAGTGGTGTCGCCGTCTGGAACAGCAGAGTCAAGCAATACGTGGCTTCCGAGATTAGCTTCAGCAATGATCCGTTGCTGCATCCGTCTGATTCATTGTGTTTCTAAGCAGTGTAATTTTGTCAATGTTTTCAGATGCTCACGTCCAGGAGGCGGCTTTAAACCAAGCCTCACTGATAACGTTTATCCACATTAAAATGTAACTCTCCAATGCTCACCTGGCTGCTACACCGCGTTCCGCGCTCGCCTTGTGAGAAATCACACCCGGGCTATGAGGTACACACGACGCGCGCTGCTTTTCACTTCGCGTTTCACGACACTTTGAAAGATTGCATACCGAGCACCAGTGCTTATCGCGCGCTTTCTGCTGCCATCTTTGCGCGGGATTCGCCATATGTGGCATCCAGCTCTATGTAAACAAGTTCAGCTACCGCAAAGAATGAATTATGATTATGGGCGTTAGTAATAGGTTTGGCGATACGCTGCTAGGCGTCAACGTGGGTGCACCCACAAAAAGCGGTTCTATATCTGTCAAACGCCAACAGAATCCTTCTAGCTCTCATATATCAATGCACTATAAGCAACGAACTATTTCTGTGGAAACACGTTCACTTTTGTGTCATACCGGTTCCTAAGACCGGGAGATCAGCCATGTATTTTTACCGGGAAGTTATTTTATGCCGTGGTCCACCACCACTCCACGCTAACATGTTTCCGTCGCAGATATGACGTTGTGAAATACATACTATCCGATTGCAAAAAAAAAGATAAGCGGAAGAAAACTTTCGTAGCCGAGTGTCGAACCTATACGATTCCCGCTCCGCAGCACGCAGTGCGAAACCACTCAACCACGAAGCGTACGTTGACCAGCTTGCTAGCTCCAAGTCATTTATATACAACATATACCATTGGCGGTATTCGGAGGTCAGCAAATTTAGCGTGTTTTTGTCGTCAGTAGTGAGGTGGCGTGATGGGTCGAAATTTCCGGAGCCCTTCACTACGGAGTCTCTCATAATCATCAGTGGTTTTGGGACGTTAAACCCCACATATCAATCAGGTGGCGTGATGGACACGCGTTGGGCACGCTCTGCAGGTGGTCGCGCTGTGCGTTGCGCGCGTGCCTTCAGGACGGCATTGTCCGCACGCACGCGCTTATCTCATGATTCGGGCGCCTCGTACGTCTTCTGCTTCGACCGCAAATTTACTTTCAAGTTGCAGTGGTTAAAGAGAGAGCGAGTCACTTCGCTCGTTGTCATGGCTGCGTTTACGAAAGGAGCGCGCTGCTCATACACGAAGAAGAAAGAATTGTGACAGTTTGGGCTCGTCCTTCATATCCTTGTGCATTCGTTTCGTGCGCCCTTCTTTCTGTTGCTGCAATGGTTGTTAGTCGGCGCTCATCATGTGTATGCTCATTTCGTGCGTGATTTCTGGTTGAAGGGCCCGCTGCCACTTTCGAGCTGCGTGCCCTTCTTGGAGCGACATTACAATTTGTTGCTGTACCATTCATTCGTTCGCCCTTGTGACAAAACCATGCAAGATAAACGCTCGACTTTATCTCTGAATACGACATTTCACTGTTGTGTTATACTGACTTTTAGACAAATTGATGAGCAAAGCTTTTTGCCGTGTTTTTTTTAAAATTTTGACCAAGACGTTTGCATCAGGCATGACGTTTCAGCAGCATATGTGTATTCGATGAGCGCCGTCAAGTCGCTGTTGTGTATGAAGTGATCTCTTATCGTGTATACACCGGTCATAACTCGTCCCGTCAGTCTAGCGAAGGCTGGTTCACGGGAGGTGACGGGGGCGTATGCTTCTGTAGCTTTTGATATTGTCACGCAGCAAAGGACGACGCAGTTGTCTATAAGGAAAACAAGTTTATTAGAGCGAACCTGTGCTCCCCTAACAACTGAAAGAATACACAGGCGGCGAAGCAGCGGCCGGCAAAACGACGGGCACGCTAGTGAGCGTCGGCGATCGGATGTCGCGGCATCGGCTGTGCGGGAATTGAT